>PVJX010033726.1:0-19459 GCA_004027295.1 Dolichotis patagonum | reverse complement strand
AGTGTCTTCCTGACACTGCCCTTGAACTAGAAACCAACCTGCAGCCCTGGATGCCGCCCCCACCCCACAGAGCAGCTACCCTGCCCCTGGATGCTTATTCCTCCACAGCACCTCACCGTCTGCAGCATCCTATGATCTACTAGGTCACACAGCCTGGGGCCTGGTTCATCCCTTCAATGGAAGCTTCATAAGAGCAAGGAAACGTGTCTCTTACCTGTTTTACCCCTAGTGCTCAGATGATCATCTACTGTATGAGTCAAACCTTAATTGCTGAATTTAGTGAAAATTCCTGAATCTGGAAGTTGAGCTCTTTCCCTGCATGCTACATTCCCAACTAGAGTTAGTCATTCTGAAATGTTACAGAGACAATCGTGTTTTGACAAATACTTACGGCTATCATCATAGACACAGAAAACACTAGGGAAAACTCAGCACTACGATGAGCCCACAGAAGCAGTCTCTTTCCTACGTACAAGAATGGCTTTTAGGACTGTCTCTTCAGAGTTGGGGGTTTCCTTTGGTTTTCACCACAACGACACAAAATCACTGACTTTTCCTGAAAGTCAACCATGAACAAACACCTTGCCTGTTGTGGTACATGTGTGTCACAAAGCCAAGTCCCTTGCAGGGGAGTGAGGTCTGCAGGTAAACTAAAGGGCAAGACATGTGCCCTCTGATCCTCCTAGCAGACTTTCCCTAGTTAGTCAAAAAATGGACATGAATCTAATTAAGTAATAGAAAACATGTCCCTACAGATGCAGGACTGTAATTTACTCTGCTTTTATGGACAGAGGAACATTGGGTTTACTCCTTCCGCATGCAAACTGTTAATGTAGGATAGAGCAGGAGTGATGAGCAGGGAGTTGGCTTTCAAAGCAGTTCAGAATCACGTGAGCATTAGAGAAGGATCTGAAAGACCGCAGAAGCCAAGCTGCTCATCTTGTGGAGGGTGTGGCTCAGCGATAAACACGCCACCATGTTTTCCAGGTTTTCCAGCTCTGGAGAGCCAGTAACCAATGGAATCGCCTTAGCAGAACCAGCCTACCTGTTCACCTGGAACATATTGAAAACTTGCTGTTACAGCATCAGTTAAGGTCCAGAGAACAGACATGGGCCTATTTAACCTGCAGCCACCGAGTCAATGACAAAGGCATTGAGGGTGAATTTCAACTCCAAAGTGTTTCTCTTCCCTTCTGCCAAAGGCCTATATCCTTGTTTTATAATTTATCTTCAAAGGGCTTTATATCTGGAATTCAATAAACTAACTCCAGGTTTTACTGGATCTTTGAATGTTTTAGGATTTAGAAATAACTAACAATAATGCTTTATTTGGGACAAGAAAATTCTTCTTGACAAACTGTTATACAGGATTAGTTTGCTTGTTTTCTCTTCTGCTTATCTTTTTTTAGTTTAATACTGCCATTTCCAAAATACAGAAGCTGGCCACGTGATTTCTATCCTTATTTTAGCATTGCTACTGCCTTCTACCATCACTCAAGAGTTCTGGAAATACGTCATGGTGGCTACATGGTGAGGTAACTACTTCTGCACAAAATGGGAATGAGCTGAAACACAGAAACCTAGGGAGGAATTTCTTTCGTCACCCGATCTTCTCACTTGGTGTAGATTTAGATCACACAGAGCAGAGGTAGACAGTCAAAGTAATTCTGAAATTTGATTAATTTCCAAACCCCTCTGCTCTCTATTCACATTAATCAGATCAGCAATATCACTAGCAAACTATGCACATTTTACTAAGAAAACTCAGCTGGGGCCATCTTGTTTATCATCAAGCAAAAGCGTAGCAACATTCGTGTTAGACATTCAGAAAAACTATCTTGAGCAGTTTCTGCTTAGTCTCAGCAGGCCCTGGTGCTGGTGTGTTAGAGATGCAGGTACAGGCATAGATAGCCCCACCCCAGGGGCTTGCAGCCTCGAGAGACCAGAGTGAGCCCACAGTTAGAGCTCAGGGCAACGGCCAGTGACAGGAAGACAGCTGTCCCCAGGAGCTATGTTTCTAACTACAACGAAAGCAGGGAGAAGGCGCTGGGATTGGGTGAGCTTAGAGAAAACATCAGAGAAGAGGAAAGGGTCCAGCTAAGTCTTCCATGATCAAGTAAAGGGGCAAGGATGCATGCTTCTGTCTTCAAAGTCAAAATAAGGACCAGGAATATAACTCAGCAGTGTAAGCACCTGCCTCACAAGTGCAAGGTCCTGAGTTCCATCCCTGGTACCTAAATAAATTAAAAATAAAAAATATAAGGGGGCAACAGAAAAAATTATAAACATTGCCAAATAAATACATAATACACTATGGAAGAGTTTGGACTTACGTTCCTAATAAGTCATCATGAATAAGTTTTAAGGTAGGACATTACACACTACAGAAAAGATAATGTAATATTCCAAGGGGAAATAGATACCAGGGAGGGTGAAGAAAGAAAGGCACCTCACACAGAGCAACCTGCAGGAGGCAGATGGAGGACAGTTCAGTGCTGACTAGACAGGAAGGGTTCCAGAGCTGCCTCCCTGGCTTTGCTTGGGAACAGACATGACGCTTTGGAGCTCAGAAGTAAAATGGGCCTCAGAATGGAAGAACATTCATGCATACAGCACTTTTAAAAGGTCACAGTTACAAAGTGAATCACCATGGGAGAGTAGGAGAATTTTATAAATAAGGGGAAAAAGGCAACAGCGGAACCCTAAGTGGGGTTACCAAAGAAAGAGGAATTGACAATAGTAAGATAAAGCAGCCCAGAGAGGGCGAAGCACACAACAGAAAGCCATGCTATCATAATTCAGGGTAAAGAGAGACTTCGTACAAGAGGACTCCGCGGTGAAACGCGGATCCAGCAGCACGCAGGCCAAGTGTGAAAATCTAATCAAGATGCCAGGTTGTTCCTCGAGCCCTTGGGATGGCTGAGAAGATCAAAACAGGTTCACGAAAGAATGAGGCCCAATGGAGCAAGAGCAGTCCCCAGTTGTTCTTTATAAGAAATTATACGCTGGCCATGCTGGAACTTAGGGCGCCGAGCCAACAAGCAACTAGCCTGCCACACTGGAAAGTGACTGTGGTCTGGCAAGCCGCGGCCACCCCAGGGCGAGGAAATAAGAAGCAAGAGCGTCTCCTGAGATCCACGCCATGTTGGAACTTAGGGCACTGAGCCAACCAGCAACCAGCCTGCTGCCTACTGGGGCGCGGGCTTAGAATCAAACATACCACATCTCCCCTCCCCCACCCCCGTTAACAATTGGGATCCAGGGATCTGGGTATCTCTTAGGAGGTGACCATATTTGGTACAGCAAGTGGGGGGAGTTTCCTTCTGCTATCTCTGAAGGCAGATATTTTTATCGCCATTTTGCTTCCTGATTAATGGTGTTGCTCTATTCAATACTCTGTGTTGATGTGTTCTATAATGTTGTGTATTTCTTTGATTTTGCTGTACCTAGTAGAAGAACAACTATTGTGAAGACAACGAGATATACAATGTTGCCTATTACTGCTGTCCTGGTGACCTGCTGTGATGGTCTGTGCCAATTTCACTGCACTGTCTCAATTGGCTTTATTCCATCCCGTTTTTTTTTTATATTACTACCTACAAGCTAATAAAAATTAAATAAAAATAAAACAAGAGAACATGAGAAAATAAGGTAACAAAATATCTCCAAAAACTCCCAATTCCACCAAAGCTGATCCATGTGACATGAATGATGAGAAACTCAAAAACAAAGCAACAGAATTATATAAGGTGATTAAAAAGGAAGTAACAACAACAAAAACAGATCAATAAGGTACTGAGAAAGCTGTAACATAACTAAACAGATCATGTACATAAAAAGCAAAAAGAGGAAAAGAAAATGCTCTAAAGGATATAACTGCATGTATGTTTAAGTGTGTGGGATTGATAACCGTATTACCAGGTTTTTGTTGGATCGTTGAACAGAACTGTTTGCAGCCTCACTGTTCACTGTGTATGCCTTAATTTTGTAACATGAACAACTATTTCTGGGAGGACAGTATGTGGTTTGTCAATAAGTGATTTCTTTATGTTTTTTTTTTTTGAGGTTCTGTATTGTTTCTACCCTTTTTCCTGTATTGCTTTTTTTTCTCTTTAAATAAAATTAAAAAAAAAAAAGAAATTATACGCTAAACACAGGAGAAAGACAAGGTAAGAATCAGACGAGGATGCAGGAGGAAAGGAGAAAAAGACTCAGAATGAAGGAAAAATTAAAAATACAAGAGAGCAAAGAGACTAAATGAGCACAGACCCTGAACAAAGTTAATAGTAAAACTTTCCTCCAGCTCCATCTCTCACGAGGCAACTCAAGAGCGACCCACATGATTCATCAGAGTCTTGGTTTGCACTGGGGAGACAACACTCAGAAACCACTGGGAAAGCGACTTAGTTTCCACTAATTCATAAAGAAAGGTTACCTGCCTAATAAAATACAAAAGAAAATACATTTTGGTACATTGCACAACTTAAAATTTTGGAAATATCACGGTGAGTAGTTGTGAGCTTCAAGTGATTTTCACAGCTTAAACCCTTTCCACCACCATAGGGGACCCATGCGTTTTGTCTCCACAGGAGACTTTCTGGTTGCTTCCCCAACCTGTTGATGCCAGGGACAATGACCTGAGACAGAACCCTGGTGCCCCTGCTCCAGCAGGAGGCTCCCTAACTACTACACATTAAACCATTTGAAATTCTGAAGTTTATTCTCAAAAATGTTGGTCCCATTACTTTTAAAAGCATCTTACAGAGTCATTGTAGTAGTTAATATTTCCATATATTTTATTCTATATACAGAATACATTATATAAATCTAAATGAGTTATCATGATCTCTTTAATCAATCATAAAAATTACAAAGAAGAACATAAGGTACAGCTGGAAAAACCCAGAGATTTCGACACAGTTTAATAGGGAGTGTAAAAATGTTTCTGACTAAAATAAATGTCACCCTAAAGTAGTCTTTCCTTCAAGATTCTTCCAGAATAAACTGAAATTAAATACATCTCTGCTGATGGTGTATGAGATACAGCTTTTTATTAACATTTAATGACTTTCTATAAACTTTTGTAATATTTATTGCTTTGAAAAAATTCAGGCATTGGGATAAAATTATCAAAATTTCCACATGGCTGATTTCGTAAATGATAAAGTAGACATTTTCTACTTTCTCAACAATCAGGCATTGCTCACACTGAAAGACGCTATTAGACCTAGTGACAATTTACGCCATTTTTAAGACTATTTTTCCCTTTTTCACTAAAATGTTCCTAAGCATGTTTGATCTTTTCAGATTACAATTCATTTAACTTAATTAAAAAGAACAGAAAAATGTGAAAGCATTCTTAGAACACAAATGACTATAAAAATGCCATAAAGCCTCAACAAAAACAAAGATAATTTCCCAGGATATCGCCATGCAAATTTTTAATGATTAAGAGGTTGCTATAATGTTTTACTAATTGTTCTATACAAGCAGTTAATTTCTGTGATTTCACTGCAATTCAGTCAGCCCACCATGCTGTCTGAGAGGCAAATCCAGAACACTTGCATGGCAAATATTCTCAATTTATCCAATTTTTACTCTTATAACATTTTAAAAACTTGACCTACTCAAGTTTGCTTCTACCTCAGGATCTTTGCATGTACAACTACATCTGCCTAGAACATTCTTCCCTAGAGAGTCATGTGGGGCCCTTTTTCACTTCATTCCAGATTTGCTGCAGTGTCCCCTTAGAACCTGAGTGCTCTAAATGAAATCGTATGTCCCTCCCTCTGCGTCTCCTTCTACTCCCTTGCTATGTTACATGTCTGTTTATAGACTCTACCACCAGAAGACATTAGCCCATCAGGAGCAGGAGCTCCGTGTGACGGCTTCCCCCAGATCCTGTGACAGTACTCGACAGACACAGCCTTACACGTAAGCATCGAGGGGTAAGAGGATGATGTACTTGACTTTGAAACAGAGGCGTCAGCGTCCCTGAGGATTACTTTCTGAGCAACCCACCCGGCCTAACTACTGACCATGTAAAGTTCACAGCGTGGGTACCAGTCACATTCTCACGGCTCCTTAATATTTTAAAACAGGCCTCAAGATCAGAGACACAGTTCCGCGTGATAGAAAACTCCCTTTGAAGCCTTGCTTCTACTTTCAGCAACAAGAACAAACGAAAAACAAAGCAGGTAAATAAACAACAATATGAAATGCAGCCTCAGCCCAGAGGGAGCTGATGTCTGTCTTCAAAAGGTGATAATAGGTTATTTGATATTCTACTCTTCATGGCTAAAGGAAGAAACGATGGATACCAAACGGAATCTGAGAACAGTGCTCTTCAGGGCACCTTTTGGGATGTGCAGTTTACATTTTTTGTTAGGCAAGTAACAACCACCACAAAATGGGCCTTGTCCAGCAGTCCGTGTCTTCCAGGGGGGCTAGGAAGGGCCAGCACAGCCAGTGCAGGAAGATGAGCCCAAAATTGAGGATGTGGGGCCAGGGATTTAGCTCTGTGGCAAGTGCAAGTTTCTGAGTTTGATAAAAAAATCTCTGCTGCTGTGCAGTCTCCTCACAATTGAGAATGTAGAGTTTTACCCTGCGCATACCTCCTCGCTGTCCCTCCAGCCTGGGCACAGGCTCGGGGATTCAAAGTCTAGCGGGAACCTCAGGCGAGCAAGGGATGGACTCATGGACCAACTTGCCTCCCAGCAGTGTCCTCTGCCCAGGAGGACCTGGAGCAGATCAGTTGCACGGCTGGTTAAGGCTTCAACCGGGAAGAGTCCCAAGGAGTGAGGCTGACCAGTCACATCTTAGCTATCCAATGTAACGCCAAGGAATCTCTCTCTCTCTTCCTCCCTCCCTTAATTATCCAAATATCCAATGTGCTGGTACAAGGAAAAGTTCCTAGATTTTCTTTATAAAAAATAAGGTGGTAGAAAATGAAACTGCACTGGAAGTAACAGAGACATGAGGAGCATACATCAGTATACCTGAGGTCCATGCTCAGTTAGTTCTGCTGCAGTTATCAGCAAACCTAACTAAAAATCACAGATCGCTTCAGACTGCGTGAAGACCACATGATGAACTTTCAGTTGGAAAGTTAAAACCCATGCTATTCTAACCCCAGGCTCTTCCAGTGTAAGTGTTCCATCTCCGGCTCCTCAGAGCTCTGACTCCATCTGGGTCACCGAGGCTTCCTCTGCAGAACGGCTGGCAATAAGAACAATTATTGTTAGGAATTTGCCCTAAATATTATGATCTTATACCTACAAAACTCTACCTTGCTTCTTGGGTTATGGTATACTCAAAATATTTATTAGAAGTCAACAGAAGACTTGAAGATGCTGGTGGTAATTGTAAACCTAGCCCATGTATGGAAACCAGCATGGCTCCTCCACAATTCAAAAGGAATAAGAGGTGATATGAGGTAGAAAGAGCTCAGGTGGGGATCCCATCAGCGTGGACCCAGTGTCTTCCACAGGTCTCTGTCCTCGCCAGCAAGACCTCTAGGGAGCTACCCGCTGGGCCGTGCCATGGTGGCGAGAGTCTCTCAGACACACCTGGCAAGCACCTGGCATGTTGCAGGAGCCCCCAAACATCAGCTGCTTTTTGTGTCAGGCTTCTCCAGGAGGCCAATCCTCAGTAGGAACAACTGGAGGGAAAATATTACAAGAGAGATGAGGAGAGAGGTGAGAAGCGGATAGAAAAGAGAGATCATTTTGCCATGAGTGCTCTATGATTAAAAGTGTTCAGAACACAAGGTACCAGTTGGTTTTCAACTCAATCAACACCCCCCAGTCCTATATTTTCTCCTTCTGGAGTCTCCTCACTTTTTAGATGCTTCCTACCATTATTTTTTTTTCATCTTTTTGCAAAAAAATGTTCAAGAAGAACATGGCTTTATATATATATATATATATTTACATGTCTGTTACATAGATGTAAATTTATTTATATTTCACATTTATCTTTCTCTTCGACCTCAGCAGGTGGGTATGGGCATTTTGGGCTGATGTTTGGTGAAATTCCTGGGACCACATACCATCACCTCATCACTTTGTACTCTTAGGTTGTTCCCCACAGCAGACCGATGAGTAAGACATGCCATGTTAACTAAACAAAAAGTGCAACTTGCTTTTAAAAAGCAGACAGCCACACACCAAGATGACTTGTTTTCCTAGCAAGAGGAATGTGAGAGTGTTTCCGGGGAAAGAGGGCGTGGCTACAGAAACCATGGATGACCCACTTACCGAGCTGTTCTCCCTCGCACACTCTCCAGGTGTTGTGGGATGCCAGGGGGATATGCCAAATTTGGAATGGGATTGTCTCTTTAAAACAAAGGACAGCAACTCAGGGGTCTAAGGGAAAGGTATGCCTAGTGTGTCTGTAACACAAGATAACAGAAATGCTACAGAGATAATAGTGACCTCACAGAAGTATTTTTATCCGGCAGCCACGACCAGCTACACTGGTTTATTCAGGGCATCATACACCTCCTGGGGTGTGACCGTGTCTCCCGTGTAAGTCTATCCATGTGGGACCAAAGTACTGGCCAAGCAGAGCCTATCTTTCTGTTTGCATCCTCAGTGAATTCCAACAGTGATTCAAAAGAAGAGAAGTTACTCTTTCTTTCTGACTGAACTTCTTATAACTTCTCTTCCTGGTTGAACTTCTTATGCAACTCAAAAGTAAATACTTAATTCTGTACTGTATTCAGGCACTGTGTGATAATTCTTCATTTAATAATAAATTGACACCCTGGAACTTAAAATCACACATACCATCATCAAACACATGTGTTTATGGATGCCTATAGAAACCCAGATGAAAACCTTATCTTCCAGGTAAGACGGTCTCAAGAAATGAGCTGGCTGATTCTGGCCTTCGGAGCCCTCAGCGCCATTCCCACCGCAGCGCTGACCCAGCGCTGACCCAAGGGGAGGATGCTGCACAACACCTGCGAACGCCACAGCACCGGCGTCAGCCTCGGCTGCCCCTGCAAACCTGGCTCTTTAGGAATACACGGGGCTCGTCTCCTGCTGTTTTCTGCATGGCTCTGGTTTGGAACTGCACAGTCTGACCTGACATCAGCCTAGGTGCTCATCCGGGTTCCCACCAAGAGGAGAGCTGTCTGCTGTCTTCCAGCTCATTCCTTCACGTCTGTGAGAGCTGCCTGGTTCCTGCGGACTTCAGAAAGCCCTGCCCTGAAATATCCACATGTGCTTGGGGAAATTATTTTCTCTGACGCACTCTTGCCCTCACTTTCGTCATCTGAAAAGTAAGTTTGGAAAATGAAAGAAGATAGCACTAGAAAAGATGGCTTAGTACACAGCACGTGGTAATATATTAAATTTCTTCCTTCCAGACAGAGGCTACTTTGCTTTCATCCGTTTCATATCTCCGGGCAGTGCACTCTCTACAATGCAGAAGAAACAACACATTCACACTGTCTTTGTAAGTCATCAGATACAGCTGAAGAATCTTTGTGTAGCAGGTCAGCCTTGTCAGGCCAACAATCTGTGTCATTCTCGCTCTTCAAACACAACTGCAGCTACACGCAGGGCAGTCACCGCCTTTCGGGAGGTTAGATGAGAATCGTGGAGCCGGAGCTCCGATCTGCAGGCCCACAGCGCACGCAGTGAATACAACCCAGAGCTCCGCGCTTTGACACAGGTTGTTTGCATTGAGATCAGGTCTTTACCAGGAATGCTGGGCCATCACAAAAGCTGTTATGTAAGTGTGGTTCTGTGCTGTGTTAAACTAATGTCTGAACATAACAATGTCTTTTCAGGTAAAAACGGATTAGAAGGTCCATTTCTGCAGCGTGACCTATAACATTTTCTCTGTGTCAAATCCTCTGCACACCTTAAAAATAGAGACTCTGTTAAAATTACCATAGTCTGTTGAGTAAATATAACCTTAAAATAATATAACTGCATGCTTACACATTGGTACTATTATGAACCAGGGGAAGAACTTTATGGACTTTTTAAATTCCATAATTGCAACTTCATGCTGATAGTTCCTTTGGAACCATTACAGACTACCAAAGTAAATAACACATGTATTGAAAAGTCCCTGGTCACACCGTCCAATAATTATCACTTATGGAAAAAAATCTCAATCTCAGGCTTATCTTATAAGATCCTAGTGGCATAGGTTGTTTTTATTTTAGGGACTGTCACTCTACAAATCCCTGATACTATAGGCCAAAATTGTGACAGGCAATTTTCTGGATAATGTTTTCATAGATTATCAAAAACAGTTTATTTACTCCAAAAAAGATAGTCATTCTTCAACTAGTAGGAATAATAAAAGAGTTGAAAGGTAAATGATTAATCTAGATCTGAGAGAGACAGAAAAGGACAATAAGGAATTCCCCTATTTGTTTTTGCTTTTTTTTTGTTGGTTTTGTTGTTTGTTTGCTATAGGTGCCAGAAATCACAAACCTATTTTTATTTCCTATGTGAAAAACTTCTAAGACAGGAGGAGGAAGGTACTGAACGACCAGCAGTTCTCCAGCATGAGTAGGCTCAGTACCGTGGGCATCTGCTACCATGGAGCAGCCCCACACAACCCTAAGCCTCGCAAGCGTCTGGCAGAGCAGAATCGGAAGCTTGATACAAACTTAGAGGCATCTGAGGCATGGCAGTCAGGGGACACCTGGGGAGAAACGCACGTTTCATCCAACCCATTAACAATTTCTCCTTCACTGGTTTGTGCCATGTTGTAATTTGTAAACCAGATGCCCTGAAGCCAGGTTCTATTCATTAGCATTTTTTTGTAAAAATCAACCAAGGTTTTATTGACTGACACAGTATAAATCTAAGAAGAGATAGACACTTAGATGCCAATGACTACTCTTAATAATTTTCACATCAAATGATAATCTCATTAATGACTGTGTATTAAAAACAGAATAACTGAAAATCATATAATGAGAGACTTACATTACAGATGCTATGAGATTCAGTGTTTGAATGTTACACATGAGTAAGATTTATTTTACATTCTGGGGCTGTGCTTCATTTAATGATCACAGTTTTAACTATAATGTTAGGGTTATAGAATCACAAGTTTTCTGGAAGATTGAGACTAATTTGCAAACAATCATTAATCCTACATATATGGGAGAAAAGTGGAAGAGATGTTATTAAAAGTTCTAAAATAAACAGAAGCTATAAATTGGACAACTCCTTATGACATGTTTAAAAGAGATCAAGGATAGAGTCAACATTTTCACAATTATTCCCAATTTGGTGTCTCTCAATAATAAGTCAGTTGAAATGATAAAGTCTTGAAATATATTTTGGGAAAGTACAATGCACTTTATTGTAGAACTTCAAAATCATCTACCCCTGATAATTACTAAAAATGCATTTACACCCTGCAGGGTGCAAGCAATAAGGCCCAACTGTAGTTTCCCAAAACTCAGTCATCATTTCCCTAGCTCCACTATACACCGCAGAGATGCAATTAATTCCCTGGCACTCAGGCACGTCTGCTCAGTGCATCCACACGAACTCAGCCAGCATCAGGCCGTGTTTACCCACTGGGTGCACAAAAAGGCACTGCCTCCCTAAAGCAAAAACACCACGTATCTGCCTCATTCCCATCACCCTCAGAAACGGCATCTGCCACGCAGAAGGACGCTGACAGGGGACCTCAGAACTGGGGCTGGCCCTCGGGCGTCTGGCACCAGGCATTGGTGGCCAACATGGTGTTCTGGCAGGTCTGGGGACGCCCAGCCCTGCAGAATGGATGCTAGATAGTATCATTTCTCACACGGCACTTCTGGGTCAATCTGCAATAATCAAAGCCCTCTTAAAATGGCATTCATACAAAAAATGCAATTTAAAGTGTTTGCTATTTAAATTAGTTCCCGAAATCAGTAGGAAATATGATGTCACCTTGGCAGTGTTTTTTATATGCCACCCAATCTCTAAATGTCAGACTTAAAACATCTAAGAACATTTCTCAATATTTGCCTAAGCCATATGTATTGTCATAGGAGGGCAATAATGTTTCCTCACAATATTTTAATTCCTAAAATTTAGCAGTAAGATCCTAGTCAGAAAATTCAAAATATGCTCAGTTGAAAACCTATGGCAATGATGTGATTAATAAGGATTTCAGATTTAAAGCAAATTTTGCATAAAATACTGAATTTGCTTAGTTGAGGAGATACATTTATACTATCGCCTTTCATAATGGTTTACCATTTCCCAAACACCTGTCTGACTTTGGAACAGGACGACCTGGGATGTCCCTCAGCAGTTTCAGTAACCCATGCTCAATGCTCTGCACTAAAAGATGTAATGCAGTAAGACACTGGAGGGATGGATGCTACTTTCATACAGTTTCTATTGCAGTACATTTTTAGGAATGTTCTTATTAATGGTTCCCGTAGTTAATCCTGGAGGACAAGGACGTTGGTAAGAGATGACTACCACAGTGACATTCTGGACATGAAAGCTGCTCCGGAGACTTGGGCAATGTTCTCATTTCAGAGATGGGTCTAGGGCAGTATTTAAAGTGAAAGTCACTAGGATTCTACCCCATCTTGGAAAAGGTCAAAAAGGAAAAGGAAAAGGAAAAGGAAAAGGAAAAGGAAAAGGAAAGGAAAGAAAAGAAACACCAAGTTCACCTACGTCCACCTCAGTATTCAGGTTCCCTCTAGGAAGGAGCTGAAGGTTTTATTAAGCCGATGACTTTACAGTTCCATTCCAAAAACATCGAGAAAGTTATATTCTCTCTCAAAACTCTGGAGTTTCTCCCAGGCTCCGTGAGGACTGTGAGGTCCTGCTCACATTACTGAAGAACTCTACGTCAAAGCTTCCTCCTCACGAAGTGGGGCTGTTGATGTCTGCTTTGTAAGGCTACTTTCAAGATAGAATGATGTCACGATTCATAGGAAGCATTTGGCAGAGCGACCAGCATGTAAAATATACTTAGGTGTAGTAATCTGGATTCACTTTTAATAAACCTGTTAGTATTTTTATATTCATAATAATCTGGACTCAGAAAAATCTCCACTTCCAGTGAAGAGTCAAGCATTGCTATGGTGATATTTCTCCTCTACAGAGAAGATAAAGCCAGACAACTTGGCATGCAGCATATGTTCTAAAATTGTATAAGCTACCAAAGGCAAGGGGAAAGCAGATGAGAGCATTTTAAAAATTAAAATGCCTTTTGATTGCTCTGCATTACGTCCTGTGCTGTGGAGAGGCACTGTTGAATCAGTATCTCTATAAATGATGGATTTTATGCAGCCTAAAAAGGCATGGCAAAGGAAATTTCAAATTTTATTTTGAAAGCACTGATTCTCACACATATGTGAAAATAAACTTCCCTTGTGATGCCCCTTTATACCCCTCACCTTGCTCTGAAAGGAAAACCAGAAAAAGAAATTTATCCTTTAAATTTCTGTTCAGCTATAAACTGCACATAAACATTAGAATTCACACAAATTATTTTATGTTTCTGCCTTTTCCTACTAATACTCTCCTTTCTGTTCCTACTCCACATACTTGAATGTCATTTCCATTTCTTTTTTTCTCATATTTTTCAAAAACACAATGAAAAGCCTGTGCGTCTAACAGGATGCTTTGTTCCTCTCATCTGATAATGCAATAAGCGAGATTTCTTTACAGCATAATAAATGCTCGTGGAATAAATGAATGGGATGTCAGGTCAAATTCTCTGCCTTCCTTTTTATTAATATTAAATTTCCCATAGCTTTTCTCTTCTTTGTGACTACTCCATTTGACAAATATTGAATAATTCTAACTCAGGATTTTTTTAAACTACATACATCACTTGCAGACTAAGGATACTACTGAAATTTTGTAATATAGGTTTGTGAGTTGTGTATTAAAAGAGTACAGCATTTTACCAAACGTTGGCATTTACCCACTTAGAGCAAGCTTAAGGCAGGGAAAGATGGTTTTATGAAAGGTAATTTCCAAGCTCCCACTTCAAAATAAAAGTCCCTCCCCCCAGCAAAGCTAATTTATTATAGGAAAATGATCAAAAGATGTTTGTTCTGCACATCAGAACCAATAATTCTGTCACACTTCCTTGTACACAGTACAACGGCATGTAGGGTAGGTGCTAACCTCAGTGCTTATTTAACAGACAGTAATGACAAAAGTGAGAAAATGGATGGCAATCTCACTGTATGTCTCTGAAAAGCGAGCATTTGTTTAAGTTTAATGCTGAAAAACTAGAACACATTGGCTTGTCTCTCACTCTCTTGACTCCAAAGATTTCCATAGAGTATCCAGCCTTTTTACAAATTAAAATCCCTAAGAATTTCCCTGAATACATACATGGTCTGTGTAAAGTCCTGAAAGAAACAAAGGACTTTGAATTCTACATATAAGTAAGATCATGGAATACGTGTCTTTCGATGCCTGGCTTATTTCACATAATATACTTTCTTCTAGATTTTTCCATGTTGCAAAGGATAAGATTTCCTTCTTCTTTAGGGCTGAGTAGTACTCCACTGTGTAAATACATATGCAATGTGTTCCTTACCCATTTTATGCTGATGGACATTTAGGTGGATTCCACAGCTTGGCTCAGTGTGAGTAATGTTGCAATGAACATGGTGTTCAGAAGTTCTTTGACATACTAATTTCAATCTTTTTGGATGTGTTCCTACCAGTGGGATGGCTGGATCTCATAGTGCTTCTAATTTTCATTTTTGGGGTGCCTCCAGGTTTGCACAAAGCCTTCACTCATTTGTATTCCCAAAGGACAGCAATGCAAAGGTTCCCTTTTCTCCACATTCTCTGCAGTAATTGTTCGCTTTCATCTTCTAATGACAGTGGTGCTAACCAGGGTAAGATGGAACCTCGTTGTGATTCCTGACACTGAGCATTTTTTCATGTGTCTGTTGCCCAATTTTATGCGTTCAGCTGAGAAAAAGCTTTTGAGGTTCTTTGCCCATTTTTAAAATTGAGTTATTTTTGTCTTGCTATTTGACTTGCGTTCCCTCTGTATTATGAATTTAACCCTTTATGAGAGGCACTGTTTGCAAACATTTTCTTTCATCCATAGGTTGTCTATTCACTATGTTTACTTTTTCCTTTTCTCTTTAGAAGCTTTTAGGCTTGACACCACCCAGGTCCACAGTTTCACTTTTGTTGCCTGTCATTTTGAGGTCATTGCCCAGACCCACGCTACACAGTCTTTCCTCTTTCTGCTACTAGTTGTCCAGCTTCGGGTCCTATGTGTCATCCTTAATTCATACGGTATGGCATGAAGGTCTGATTTCATCTTCTGCACATGGGTATTAAGTTGCCCCATCACCGCGTATCCAAGAGACAACATGACATTCTGATATACACACACATTATGAAATGTCTACATCAAGCTGATTTACATATGCATTACCTCAGATGATTATTAACTTGGGAAAGGAGAATATTTAAAATCTACCCTCTCAGCAATTACAAATCTGCATGATCTCACTTATAAGTGGCCTCTAGGTAAGCTGAACCCACGGACAGTGACCGGAAGCTGCTTGGAAGTGTGTGGAGAGAGAGATGTTCTCTGAGGACTGAAATCACTCTGTTAGGAAGCAGAGGTGCAGGGGATCCCACACATAACACAGTGACCACAGCTAACAAGCCACACGTGGCAGTCTTTGAAAATGCTCACAGAGCTTCTAAGTGTTCTCATCACAGTACAAGTTCATGAAGTAACAAACACACTACCCGGTTCAATTTAACCACTCATAATGCACACACCTCAAAACAACATGCTGCATATGATAAATACAGAACTGTTATCGATTAAAAAGTGGTTAAAAGAAAAATAGCAAAAAGCTCAGGTTGTACCATATAAATATATGATTTTTATTAATTGAAACATGCAATAGATTTAATAAATGAAAAGTACGCCGATGATCTCCTGAGACACAGCACGAGCGTTCAGGCAAGGCAGAGTTAGAGCACCCACCAGCTCACAGGCTGGCACGGCCATGGGTGCGCATGGAGCCCTTCTGCCACTCAGTCTCCATGCAAAATGCTTTTCCCTGTTGGTGACATTAACTCGTGGCCTCAAACTCACAGAAATGGAAAGGTTTTCCAGCAAAGTGCTAGGCACAGTCCTTCCCATTGTGGGGCAGGGGCTGCTCTGGGGCATGGAAGGCAGCTCTCACATCCCTGCCGATGTGGGTCCCTCCAGCCACTGCCACGGGAACCCAGGGGCTCCTGACCACGCCCCTCACACTGGCAGTGCACATACCCTGCAGCCTGATGTGCAGCCCCAGCACAGATAGGAAGCGAATGTGGAGAAAGTTGGAAAAGAAAAAAAAACCTCGTCCACTCATTCATTAATAAATAGTTATGGAGGCTCTAATTTTACCACATTGGATATAGTAAGTAAGTTAAGATTTACGGATAGAAATGAGACAGCACATTGTCTTCCAAGAAGCTTCTAAACCAAGGAATTTAACCCAGAAGCCATGGTTGGCAACCATGGCAACTGGACCGCACTCCTAGGACCCCTCACCAGCTTTCTGCCTCATCCACAGCCAATACAGAGGATGGCAAGTGCCAGGGAGATTGTGTCCTCCCGTCCCACCCCACCCAGGACCAACGAGGGGTGGGGACCTGTGCACACCCGGCCTTCTAGCCCTGGTTTGGGACACCTCCCAGAATGGCCTCCGACCATCTCCACAGCTGTGCTGCAGGACCCTGTTGTGTAAAAGCCCGACCTCCTAGTGGGATGCGGCTGGGTGTCACCTGTCATCCTTGCTTCTCTTCGGGCACCCCATGTACGCTTCCCTCCTCTGTGCTGTTTTCCCAGGGAACGGTCCCTAAGCCCCACTTCACCAAGCGCTGGTGTGGCTCAGCTCCTGCAGACAGGCAGCCATCGTCTGTACTGACTCTCCTGCAACTAAGATGAGTACGACAGCTTCCCTAAGAGCCGCACCCAGGGGACTGAGTGGAGAAAGGGGGAGCGTGCAGATCAGTGTGGGCTTCTTAGAGCAGTCACACAGCAAAATAAAGGGAAGACTAGTTGCCTGAATCTCTGAAGGCCTTGAGTGTCAAGAAAATGGGCTTCTAACACACTTGATAGAAAATGGGAAGTGACGCACAGGTTTAGGCAGGGAGGGTGACGTCGTAAGATTTTAAAAGCTTAGCTTACATGATACAGCAGAAATGTCACAAAGCCCTGGGCGCGTCCCTGTTTTTATGGATGTAGCAATGGAACCTCTTTGAAGTTGTCAAACATGCTGTGCTTTGTACCTCTTTCTCTTCAAATGTGGATGCTGGTATAGAATGTGCTGAACACAAAGGAACTACTACCCCAAGGCAGGGCGTGGGTGGAGCGCTTGCCCCTGGACCTGGTCAGGAGTTTCCTAGTGCCACAAGTCTGCAAGTTATTTATCCCGTCATCCTTAGCACCCTACTGCCACATGGGGCTCTTTATCAACCCAAGATACACACTGCCGTGCAGGGCTCTCAGTCATCTGCCGTGGCTGGCCACACAGTAAGAGTGATGGTTTTTATTATTGTTGTTGTTGTTCTTAGCATGGAAGTACATAGCTTCATAACTTAGTGCCGTCTCTGAAGCAGTATTTCCACCTTCTTCTAGCAGGGCTCACTTTTGCAACAGCTTCCCGATAGAGAACATTTACTATTAATTGCTCGGTGACAGATAACGTTAATTGCTCCCGGCTGCTGGCTGAGCACTTAAGAGGGCTCATGTTTGAAGGACTTGATCTTTAGCCCAGCAGCTCTCCCTGACTCCACGCACATCATAAAGGGCGCTCTCTCCACTCCACTGAAACTTGGTTCCCACCTCCTTCAGCTTTTCCGTCTGTCACGTCCAGGGGGCCCTGAGCCTCACTGTGAGGACAGGGCCGGGACACCCACTGGCTGCAAGGAGTGGCTTTATTGGCTGAGTTAATTCCTCACAGGTTAAGGAGCTCAGCTCCTCCTCCACGGACCACAGTGCCTTGACCTCATCACTTAACAATGAAGCCAATACCAGAGCTCACAGCCAAGTGAGGCAGAGCTACATACTGTTATGGGCTATTTTTATTTAAAACATTTACCTCGTGAGTTTTTCCTAAAATTGTCTGTTCTAAGTTGTAGACTCTGATTGCAAGACTTTGATTTTTTATTTTGTAAGACAAGGTTTAACTACTATGTAGTTCAGGCTGTCCTTGAATTCACTATGTAGCCCATGCTGGCCTCGAACTCTACGCAGTCCTCCTGCCTCAGCCTCCTGAGTGCTGTCTTCCATTTTACAGGCCGTATTATCTGTGTGCCAAACTGAGGCATTAATAGTAATAAACAAGATTGTTACAATAACACGCATCAAGGAAAATGAGGCTGATGCAGATCAGCAAGCTGTGTTGGTATGGAGAACCCTGTCATTCTAGTGCTCTTCAGACACACACACACACACACACTCACACACTCACACCCCTCGATTATCTACGTTTTTATTCACAAGTGTCCAGTGGGTGCGCGCTCTGCTCCAGGCGCGGTGCTGGAGATGTGATTGTAAGGACGCACGTGTGCCGTCCAGTCCCGCTCTGGGCACAGTGGTTAAGAACAGGGGAAAACGTAGCCAGGCCCACATGCTGTGCTTCACGATTCTGAACGCTGGGTAGTGAGTCCCTTGCCGAATGGGCTCAGGCTGGCGCTTGGTGTCCTGCACTGTGGACCAGCCACTGCCCGGACGAGCGCGCACAGCAAGGCTGCTCTGCAGGCGTGGACGGCCCTGCCCACGCGCTGACCGCGAGGCTGCTCCATCTACGCGATGTGCGTTTGCGGAAAAGCAGCGAAACGGGGAGCGAGCCTACCTGAGTCATGACCCCCTTCTGTCCTACCTCAGATTAAAAACTTTCAGCCAAATAGAAAAAAATTAACGCACAAAAAATTCCTACTATTCGCAAAGGGGTCTAAAGGTCGGGATGTCTTGATGTGACAACAGAGGGTAACATGTCCTTACGGAAAAAACTTGGGGCCTGAAATTAGAAGATAGGGTCCTGGTTCTACCGTGTACCATTGTATTACCCTCGGTACATGGCAGCTTTCTGTTTTTTTCTTTTTATTTAAAATGATTAAAGTAAATGCTGTCTTTATCTCCTCAATTTCAGCTTCGTGAGAATAATTTACAAACTGATAAGAATTGTGTAAAGGTGTATTTTTTTAAAACTATCAGTTCAACTCAAAACTCTGTTTTAATGTTACAATTTATGGATCTCAAATTGAGACCTGTTAGCCCACATACATGGACATTTATACCAGCTGAACTTAATAAACAACTAGAGTCTTTAAAATACCACGGGGCAGCCAGCTCTGCTCCAGCACTACTTCCTTAGTGAGACACATTTTTTAAAAAGTGAGTTCTGACATGATTAGGAAACTAAGGTGCACAGAAAATGTTCAGGTAAGAAGATAAGCTTTCAAAAGCATAACTG
>PVJX010033725.1:0-19460 GCA_004027295.1 Dolichotis patagonum | reverse complement strand
GCGTGTTCGGGTTCCAATGAGACACAGTGTGGTGGATGGAGCCAGTGGTAGTAGAGCAGAAGGGGCATGGTAGGACTTCTGAGTATGTGTGATAGTTCAAAGAATTTTCTTTTTTATCAAAAATGAGATATTATAGTACCCATTGATCATTTTCTGTTATTCGGTTCATAAAGCCCTGTAATTCTTTCACTCTATGTATGGCTTAGTACTGTTGTGTTATGTTTGATATTATTGTATTTGGGACTGTGCTCAGCTATAGCAGAGTAAGAGATGTGGTGTTGGATACTGTTGATGTCCAGTTGACTTAATATGGGGTGCTGTGTTGCCTATGTTGTCCTGTTCTGATCTGCTCTGTACTGCCCCCTTTTGTTTTGTTCCCTTTCAAATAAAAAAAAAGAAAACAAAACAAAAAAAAAAAACCAACAACAAAACAGACCTGGGGAAGCCAAGTTTGGTGGCACACGCCTATGATCCCAGTACTCAGGAAGCTGAGGCAGGAGGCTGGTGTGAGTTCGAGGCCAGCCTGGGTTGCAAGGTGAGTTCAAGGCCAGCCTAAATAGCACAGCAAAATTCTATCTCAAAAAATAAATAAATTTAAAAATATATTTCAAAGCCACAATAAACCATCTTTTATAGGCTTCCCATGAACTCAGATGCCAAAAATGCTAACAGCACACATAAATACAACGTGCTGGCCTCAGAACCCCAAACTGCAGCACACAGACACCAAGGATACAGCACAGGGCCTTGGCGAGGGATCCAGCCAGCAGGGTCTCTGTGTGTTGACCTTTTATGTCACCTACAAATATAAAAAGCATATGAGAGGGAATTTTAAGTGCTTTCTTCAGCGACAGTCATTTCCAAACCAGTGTTTTTCATGAATAAAATTAAATGATGACATTTTCAAACTAGGTTTCAAATCATAGCAATCTGCTTTCACTCATGCTTATAAATAAACAGCTTTTTAACCTTTTCTCAACTTCAATAGCCAGTGTTTGGTCAGGGACTGGGAGAAGGGGGGGTGGGGAATAGTGTATAATGGCTACAAGATGACAGAAGGTTCTAGAGATGAATGGTCATGGTAAGAAGATTCTAGAATAATCTAGAACAGCAGTCCTCAACCTGGGTGACTGTGCCAAAAGGATATACAGCAATGTTTGAAGCCATATGTGTTTGTCACAACTGGAAATGTCGTGGTTATGTGGGTTGAGGTCAGGGTGTCACAAGACAGTCTGCACCACAGAGAGGCACCCAGCTCGCAATGTCTACAGAGCCAAGGGGAATGCGGATGACAGCACGGTCACTGTCTGGAAATGCTTCTGAGGCTAAACTGACAGGACCACACAGTGTGTGACACACATGAGGAAGAAAAAGGAGTCAGAAAGGAAAACACTGAATCTGGAAGCGAGGAGGACAGGGGCAGACTCGGGGGAGAAGTGATGACGTGGGGAGGGCGCTGATGGGCGGAACGGGCGCTTTGTCTCAGCCTGAAAGAGGCGCTGGGCTGGGAACACAGACTGGAGAGTGTTCCCTCGTAGATGATCATTAACGGCAAAAGTGGATGAGAACACTCAGAGCAAAAAAGGCAGGAAGGAGCCGGGGGTTAGTGGCACAAGCGCCTGCCTGACAAGCGTGAGAACATGAGTTCCATCCCCAGTACCAAAAAAAAAAAAAAAAAAGGCAGAAAAACACGTGCAGAATTAAAAACTTATTTTAAGGGTCAAGAATAAAGAAAAACAAGAAACAGAAACTAAAAGGAAAGCAAGGAGTAGGGTGGAGGGGCTAACATCTCTGGACCTGCAGCCTTTAGACCCTGCCAAAGCAACTCCATCAGCAAAGCAACAACAGCGAAAGCTCTCGGGCTTACTCTTGGTCATCAGATCTTTAATCTCCTCGACTATCACATCGTTGGCTGCTGTCAGCAGCTCGTATTTGCCGTCTTTACTCCCTGAGGGATTATATTCAGGAGGGGGGTTCCCGGGGTCTCCAAAGAAGTCTCCAAGTCTGCCGTTCTTTCCAGGGTACAGGAATCGACTGAAACAGCAAGCAAAGGGGCCCAAGTTGCAGCCTGACTCACTTTCCTTGCACTCACTCACACTCAGCATCGAATTAAGTTGAGCAGTCAGGAGAGGCCTAAAGTCCCAGCACTCTGGAGGCTGAAGCAGGAGGGCAACACGTGTGAGTCCAACCTCCACAACTTAGTGAGACCCTCTCTCAAAATGTTTACAAAAGGCTGGGGACTAACTCAGGCATGGTGGCACATGCCTGTAATGCCAGCACTGGGGCAGAAGGATGGCTGTGAGTTCAAGGCCAGCCTGGGCTACATAAGTGCGCTCAGGGCCAGCCTGAACTAGGGACAGCCAGACCCTGTCTCAAAAAAGAAAACAAAACAAAAACAACTGAACCCTTGTATTGGGATCACAAGACTTCGAGCACTAAAAACAGTCATGGTGGTGAACATTCCCCTACCACCTCAGAAGGCTGTCATGGTTCCAGTGTTTTTTGTTTATGTTTTTTTTTATCGGTACCGGGAATGCAACTCAGAACCTGCACTTGCAAGGCAGGTGCTTATGCTGCTGAGCTAAATCCCCAGCCCTGGTTCCAGTGCTTTCAAAAAAAATAAATAAATAAATAAATAAATAAATAAAAATAAAAATAAATAAATAAATAAATACAGACAGACAGACAGACAGACATAAATAAATAGAGGAAAGGACTCGGGTACTGGGTGACAGTCTCCTGAAATGCTTCAGGGTGGTTTCTCACATGGCAACCGAAGAGATTCTTACCCAATCAGACGCACTCCTGGCTAGCTCTCTGGGGTGTGTATTACCTAGGCTGTGGCTCCCGGAAGCCCTGAAAAGCACCTTCTGTGTGTCCCGAGCCATACAGGAAACACACAGAGGACGCCTTTTCCTTCCTTCAGTGGTGCTGGGCTGCGAGCAAAGGCCTTGCACACACCGGCCCTATTTGTTTTGTTAGAGAGAACTTTCCCAGTAAAGCTTCTGCAGCTACCTCACTCCATCTGAAGAGAAATGTCCATTAGGGTCTGGAGAGGCAGCCCGCCCTCAGGACCACGGGCATCTGCGCCCGCCACATACCCCAATCACCAAGAGAATCTGGGCTGCTCGCTACCCTCACAACATGTGCCACACAATGGCCGACGAGTCGCTGCTACTGTGAAGTGACAGTAAAGCAGCAGGGCTGCACGTGACTGGGGACTGGATTCCAGGCAGGCGGACGCATGGAGGAAGCCCAGCCCAAATGATCCATGAGAGCCCTCCTGCCCACGCCCAGCCCGCCCTGCCGCCCCCAAGCACCGCCCACACGGCCAGGCTGTGCAGCGACCTCAGGGAAGTCACTGCTGAGGGCCTGGCTGTGGCTCAGATGCTTATGGGGGGAGAAAATCCCAGATTTCCCCAGTGGCACCTAAGACACACACAGGGCCAGGCCCGGGTGGCCTCACCGGGGCAGCAGAGGGTTCTGTGGCGACACAAGGTCCTACCTCTCATGGATGTGACTGGCGATCACGGCCAACTTGTTGGAGCGGTTCATGAATAGGTGGGAGTTCCCCAGCACCAGCACGGCGTCCATGCACTTGGACAGGGTGAACTGCAGCACAGGCGGGGTGCAAGACAGGAGATGCGGCAGATTCTCCACTCTAAACCTTTGCTCCGAGTCCCACCCTGCCCTCCCCAGGCATAGGCAGAAAACACTTGAAAAGCCGTTTTCTAATTTTACTCACAAAATACCATGTTTACCTCAATACAGGATTTAACGTGTTTACTTTATTTCTCTTACTGAGGATTGAGCTCAGGCCCTTACAGACGCTATGTAAGCTTTCTACCAATGAGCTGTATCTCCAGCCCTCCATAGTCCTGCATAGGACTTAGGGAACAACAAATATGTCCTGTCTCTGGTGATGAAAATTACAAAGTGGGGCTGGGGATTTAGCTCAATGGCTTAAGCACCTGCCTGGCAAGCCCAAGGTCGTGAGTTCGATCCCAGGTACCAAAAAAAAAATTACAAAGCAACATGAAGTCGGGCATGGCAGCACATCCTCATAATCCCAGCTACTCAGGAAGTTGAGGCAGGAGGATAGCAAGTTGAGGCCAGCCTGGGCAATGCAGTGAGACTCCATTTCAAAAAAATAATAATTAAAAGCAATACCCACTTAAAACTGCTCTGAGATATAAAGACCAAGGGAAAGAATTAGTGGGGAGAAATAGGTGTAAATCTAATAAATCATGTACAGGACTTGACTGATGAAAAATCTAAATAAATGGAGAGACACACTGTGTTCATAGATTAGAAAACCTCACATATTAAAGCTGTCAATTCATCCCAAATCTATATACAGACTTAATATAATTCCTCTCAAAATCCCAGAAAGACTTTTTTTTGTAATTATAGGCAAGATTATTTGAAAATTTATATGGAAAGACAAAGGAACTAGACAGGTTAAAACAATTTTTAAATAATAAATGAAAAGAATCAATCTATAGACACAGGTATAACGGTCAGGACTGGGGAAGGGCACAGGGATAGACACAGAACCACACAGCAGGCCCATCTGATTTTCAACAAAAGAACAGCCGGGGGAGGTGATGCACATCTGCAATCCTGGCATTTGGGAGGCTGAGACAGGAGGATTCTCGTGAGTTGAAGGGCAGCCTGCACTACCTAGCAAGAGCCTGTCTCAAATTTTAAAATAAAACAAAAACTGGAAAAAAATACTTACAAACCACATATCACACCAAGGACTTGTAGCTAGAATATACTGTATAGAGACACAAGGCAGGTCGGCAGCTGCCTACAGCATGGGTCAGGGGCAGGTGAGGGAAATTCAATGTGGTCAAAGACATGTTCTCAGGCCAGGGAGGTAGCTTAGTGGCATAAGCGCCTGCCTGGTAAGAGGGAGATCATGAGTTCAAACCCAAATACCAAAAAAAAAAAAGACATGTTCTCACTGAGATGGCGGAGCTAGTTACACAACTTCGCTAATTTAGTAAAAGTCACTGAAATGTACATTATAATAGGTCAATTTTGTGATATGTAAATTATATCTTTGTAATAAAGTTGTCTTTTGTTCTGTCTCTTGAGACACGGTATCAGCGTGTGGACCAGGCTGGCTGCGAGCTTGCAGCAAACCTCCTACCTCAGCCTCCTGAGTGCTACGTGTGCACCACTACCCCTGGCTAATAAAGCCATTATTACTATTTTTTTAACAAAAAGCAAGAGACATAAACATATTAAATCAGAATCACCCAAAGTCCTCTCAAGCTGTCTTACCTGAGATTCCTTTAATGCTTGCTTCCCCCACCAAATTGGGTTGGTATCAATTATGATGACCAGAAGATTCAATTCATCTTCTGAAAACATTAATAATAAGAAATGATATTAAAAAGCATTAGCCTCATGAAATGAATGAAAGCTAACAATCCCAAAGTATAAATTAAATTCACTACATTTTATTAAATGTTTATTAACCTGCTTGGCAAGGGCAAGGGACTGAGTTTGATTCCTGATGTAAAAAAAAAAAAGCCAGTTTATCATCCTACACCCTCCATTAACAGAAGGCCGAGTTCCTTCAGAGGTAAGCTCAGTGGGTCCTTAGCGAGCCCTGTCTGCTGCCTCTATGTCTCTACCACCACATGAGCCACACTGCAAATGGCAGGGTCTTTGATGTGTTTTGTTTTTTACTTATTGTTAGCTCCTGGCACAAAGCGAATGCTTAGCTCTACTGAGTGAACCCCAAGGTACTTGCATTCTAAGCGCCTGGCCAAAGACAGAACGCTCTGAATAGCCATGAACAGGAATGCCAGGGTAGGGCTGCAGGTATAGTCTAGGGAGACAAAGGAGTCACCTGGTCCAGTGTCTAGTCAATCACGGAGCAATAAGGCTGATTGTGATTAGGAACCAGTTGGGGTCTTTTTGGTTTGTTTTTGTCTAGGTATATAGTTCAGACTTGCCTTGAACTCACTATGGAGCCAGGCTGGCCTTGGACTTGCAGCAGTTCTCCTGCCTCAGCCTCCTGAGTGTTGGGATTACAGGAATGCACCACCACACCTGGCCCTTGGAAAAAGGGGTATTTCATAACCCATACTGTTTTAGGTGAGATGAAATACGGGACATGCTAGTCCCATTTTGCAAATGGACAAACTTGCCCTGAGTCACATGCACTCTTAGGAAGTGGAGAAGCCAATCTGCTGATTCTCAGTACCACAACCCTTCATGGTGTCACTACCTACCTGATGACCCACAACACAACCAAGCCTCTCCTAACAACAGAGCGCTCACCAGCAGACAATCTCAGCTGGTTGGGTGTTACCCATCCCTCTTTTCAGGCTTCCCTCCTGCACTGTGGACTCCCTAATCTTGGGGCTGGGGATGTAGCTGTGTGGCCAAGCCCCAGCCTAGCTTGCACGAAGCCCTGGGTTCCATCCCAGCAACACACAAAGAGGAGACGATGCTTTTTGCTAATCCTGGGTTGAAATATGTGTGCAAATTGCATAATGAAGAGCCACCTGCAGAATCAGGACTTAATAACTGCGTCTGACACAGGTCTCCTCCGAGCCCCTTAAGTCCCTGGCCTCAATTTCCCATTGAGATTTGCCCTACAACTGTCAGGACCTTGTTACTACCAAAAAGCTTACGAGAAAGTGTTGCTAGTTACAAGTATGTATTTATGTACATGCAATGTCCCTGTGAATTTCCTCCAGGTCTCTGCCTTATTTTTTAGATCAGCAATGCTAGGCCTGCCATAGTCCACTTCTCCACACAGCAGCCGAAGCAACTGTTCTCAGTGCTGGGAGGTGAACGGGGCCTCACACATCCCAGGCAAGTGCTCCCCCACTGATCTACTTCTCAGTCCCAAAGTGATCTTTTTGCATTGTAAATCAAGGGACCACCAAGACTGCGTGGCCCAAATGCGGCTAGTTCTGAGTTCATCTCTCTTGCTTCCTCTTTCTTCAAAACATCAAGACTTTCTACCTGGCACTGTAATGCGTCAAAGTCTCCCTACCTTCCCTGTATTCCCAGGTATCCCCTAAAGCCTAGTAGCGGAAACATCCGCAGGGCCTTTTGCATTTAACAAGCAGCACTTCCTGCTGAAGTTTGCAAGGCCATTCAAGTCTTAGCTCCAGCATAGCTTCCTTGCCAGCACCCTAACTTTCCACTACTCTAAAATAGCTCCTCCTTGATCCCGAACACCTTAGCGTCCTTTATTGTCCTCAGCACTTGTCACCTTTTGAAATTCATTTTATGTACTCGCCCACTACGCTACCTAACCTCCGCCGGCTTCCCCGCTCATTAAGTTTTCTGCAATTTCCCCAGTGCAAAAAACAATGCCCTGGGCCGGGGATTTGGCTCGGCGCCTGCCTGGCAAGCGCGAGGTCGCAAATTCGATACCCGGTACAAAAAAAAGAAAAACACCAACGCCGGGCACGCAGGGGACGACCCAAAAATATTTACTGAAAGAATGAATGGACTGGCCACTCCTCTAAACACCGAATGGATTCCGCCCAGCCCAAAGATACAACCTATTTGGCAGATCCTAACCCTGCCGAACCCGCCCAGCCCCTGGCTCGGGGTCTACTCCTAAGAGTCCCTCACCGTCAGACACCATGGCGACTCCCTGCCCTCAAAGCAGAGCGAGCTGCGGTCTGGCTAGCGTCCCGAGGCCTGCGCACTCCGACTTCCGGCGCCGCCTTATGACACAAAGACGCTTTGGGCCGGGCCGCTCCCCACGGCCCCGCCTCCAAAGCACCGGAAGTGGCGTGAAATGCACGCGCCGCGCTGTCAGTTGTAGCCGGCGCCGGCGCCCGACTCGCCAGCAGGTGGTTCTGGATCTCTGCGGCTTCGCCGTCCGGAGGGCACCATGGACGACAAGGGTAAGTCGGGGAGAGCCAGAGCTGCGGAGCGCCTTATAGGGATCCCCCCCAATCTCGAGTGCTCAGGCAGGAATCCGCGAAAGTCGCTGTCCAAGCTCTGGCTGCTAGCCGGCTCTTTCTCCTGGTCAAGTAAATCTCTCTCGCTGCTCCCATATCCGAGGGGTGGGCCCCGAGAGCATCCGCAGGCCCCACTCCCATGCACCCTCCTGCCGAATCGCGAGACTGCGGACGGAGGGCGCAGGCTTTCGCGGTCTCGATGTCTTCAGATGTGAAGCAGAAGCAAGAATCCCTGCCCCGCTGGATCAGCTACTAGAATCAAAAGGCATCTTTGCTGTTCTCATCCATTATGGTCATCATTTTTTTTTTAAAAAAATTGCAAATTAATGTAATATTGTGCATGTAAAAAAAATGAAGGTTATACTTCATTCGTATATATGCGTATATGCGTGTGTGTGTGTGTGTTTTGAGTGAATAGGTTTGAATTGGCACAGACTGTCTAGAGGGGTACATGACTTTGGAGTTTTCACAGAACTTACCACCATGAAAAGAAAGAGTGACTTTAGATTATCTGAGCCCAAGGGCTTAAATTTTATAGCTTGCACACTGATAGCTTTTCAAAATGAATTTACTTTTAAAACAGGTCCTAACAAAGATGCTAAATTGAGCTCAAATTTGCAGCCTCTCAGAGGGCTGGGAGGGATCACGGGAGTATACTAACACACCCTGATAGCTTTTTTTTTTTTTGAGACAGAGTCTCTCTGTGTAGTTCAGCTTGGCCTTGAACTTGTGATCTTCCTGCCTCAGCCTCCTGAGTGATGGGATTACAGACCTGTGCCACCACGTCCAGCTACCCCAATAGCTTTTTAGACAAAATCGGGTGCGTTCAGGGTGGTATGGCCGTAGACCCCAATAGCCCTTTTTTTTTTTTTTTGGTACCAGGGATCGAACTCATGACCTCATGCTTGCCAGGCAGGTGCTTAAGCCACTGAGCTAAATCCCTGGCCCCCCAATAGCTTTTTTAAAATGAGATCTTTCAAATAGTAAAGTGATTAAAATCTATTCACATCAACATTAGGACACCTCTGAAACTACCCAGAACAAAACAGCATTTTTAAGAGATTTTGCTTCTGAAGATCAACAGTAATTGAGAAGCTCTGTGTTCTCACATCCTGCTAAATGAATGTGATGAGTCACTTTTCTTCTTTCTCAGAGTTAATTGAATACTTTAAGTCTCAGATGAAAGAGGATCCTGACATGGCCTCGGCAGTGGCTGCCATCCGGACTTTGCTGGAGTTCTTGAAGAGAGATAAAGGTAAAGGTTATCTCTGAACACTCTGGAACTCAGGAAAGTCTTCTGATGATTAGAAATGTAGAAAGAGAGAGATACATTCTGCCTGAATGAGCTGATACAGCCCAAGCACAGCTTCTTGTCTCCATTTCAATTCTTTTATCTTGGACCAAGCCTCAGGTTATCATCCAAGATCCTGTCTGTAAATGGAATATGGTTTGAATCAAGAGTGATCATCTAATATCTCATGGCTCATTAACCATGGAGCTTAAGGTAATTAACAGTTGAACCTTATAGATGTTTGTTGAGCTCGGCCCAGATTCTGGGCAATTCCTACAGAGGATGCTGCAGAATAAATCCAGGTGGTAATAGCATATGTTGTGATCTGCTAATTCAGCCTCCTAAAAGTAACCATCAGGGTCTAGCATGACATCTTGTATAAGCAAAGAAATAGTAATAATGGCTTCTTCAATCTGAAGGTAGTCCCACATTCCTAAGTCTCCAGTGTCTCCCGTCTTCTTACAATAACGCCTGAACACTTGGGCTTCCCTGTGCTGTCCTGCGGATCGCATCCGCCTCTGCTTAGTTACCTTCGTGCTGTCCTCAATGACCTGTGCTTCAGCCCTGCTGGCCTCTTCATGGTTTATACCTAGCTCTTCCTGTTGTGGGGTTTTGCACTGTCATAGCCCATGCCTGGCACCTTCTCATCAGGTCTTTATGTGACTGGGACCTTTCTTATCTGGCTCAGCCTGTTACCCGAACCCCACCTCCTTCATCATTCTGCTGCTTTCTGTCCTCCTTACCACCTGTGATAGCCTTGCTGATGGCTTCGGCAGAGTGCGGCCTCACTCACTGATGGGCCCCGCACACCCACAGCAGTGTCCGGCCATGGTGCACCCACTACTCACTCACCCTGTGGATGAATCAGTGAATGAGTGAATCAATGAATGGCCGACCCGGCAAGGACCGTGACCCTAAAATGAACACCACCTTCCTGACCTGATCATTGCAGGGGAGACGATCCAGGGCCTGAGAGCAAACCTCACCAATGCCATAGAGACGCTGTGTGGTGTGGACTCCTCGGTGGCGGTGTCCTCCGGTGGGGAGCTCTTCCTCCGCTTCATCAGCCTCACCTCCCTGGAGTACTCTGTGAGCCCCACGCTCCCGCCCGAACCGCCCCGCTTCCCGCCTATCGGCGGCCACTCTCAGCTGCGCCTCCACCCGCTCCCCTCATTCTGGTCTTCTCTCCCTAGGACTACTCCAAATGTAAAAAGATCATGATTGAACGGGGAGAGCTGTTTCTCAGGAGAATATCACTGTCGAGAAATAAAATTGCCGACCTGTGCCATACGTTCATCAAAGACGGGGCGGTGAGTAGATCTGCACTGTGCACGGCCTGGGCATCAGACTGCTGGGGCTGAGCGTGGCTGTGTCGTCCCCCGCTGCGTAACCTGGGGCAGCCCACTTAACCTCTCTGCTGCAGTTTTCACATCTGTGAATGAGGGAGCAGCAAGGGTTACAGGAGATGGAAAATATCAGGGCCCAGTACTCTATCAGTGCAGACGGTGTCATTATAGATGCTTGTCATTGTAACCTGGGACAGGGCAAGGGTAGAGCACTTGTCTAGCAAGATGTCCTTCTGAAGAAGTGCTTTTCGGGCTGGCTGTAATTCACTAAATCCACGCAGACCAGCTCTCTGCACCCTCCCGCCATGCTTGCCAGTGGACAGAGATGTCCTTTGTAACATTGTTTCTGACACTCCTACAGCAGGCCAAAAGCAAGGAAGGGCGGGGAGCTGCCCCGGCTCCCAGCAGAAGGGCGATAAAACACTGTGACCTGTCCCAGGGCCAGCTCAGCCCCCCCACTCACCATAAAAGTATCGACTCACTTCCTGACTCTTAACTCTTCTGTTTTATTGTCCCCTTGTGAAACTTTAGAGTACATTATTAAATAAATGATAGACCTGGGTGCGGTAGCGCACAGCTATAATAATCCCAGCACTCTGGGAGGCTGAGGCAGGAGAATCCCAAAGGTTCAGCCCAGCCTGAACAATTTAGAAAGACCTCATCTCAGAATAAAAAATTAAAAAGGCTGGAGACGCAGCTTAGTGTGAAGGCTCTGGTGTTCAGTTCCCCATACTGTCCCCAAAAAGCTTTTTCAGTTTGAAAATGGGCTTGAAGCGCAGTGTCCTATCAAGGGCCCTTTCTAGTTCTGGTCGACGTGTGTGGAGGCACAGGGCGCCAGGAGCCTGAGTTGCAGGGCTGGCTCCCCACCAGGCACCTGTCCACTGACCAGACTGTCTCGACTGCAGCGAATCTTGACTCACGCCAGCTCCAGAGTGGTCCTTCGAGTCCTGCAGGCAGCCGTGGCGGCCAAGAAGCGCTTCCATGTGTACATCACAGAATCCCAGCCCGACCTGTCCGGGCAAGTATCCTCCCATTGCCTCCAGCCACCAGCGATGCAGCGGAGCCAGCCGCGGGGAAGGGTGCCTGTCCCCATCCCGCAGAGGGACAGTAGTGCACACCAGGAACAGCAGGAGACGGTGGTGATGTCAGTTGCCCATGCAGAAGTAGATAATTCACAGAAGCCAGGAAAAGCCAGGCTCTCTCCTTTTCTCCTGAGTCTGCCTCCTGCCCAGCATCCCTAAGAGTGTAATTGCCTAGAAAGTCACGTTCATTTCCCAGAGAGCCCCCGTTTCCCTCTCCTTAGCCTGGAGCCTTCTCATGTCCATATTAACTGGGTTTTAAGCTAACATGTTTATTGCTGTCTATGTTAAGTGATTCGGCATACATCACACAGGACTTTCTTGGTCTTTGTCTCATGTCCTTAAAATATCATCTTCAGTAAGAAGATGGCCAAAGCCCTCTGCCACCTCAATGTCCCTGTCACTGTGGTGCTGGATGCCGCCGTCGGGTAAGTGTCCTTGTGCCCTGGCCACACTGGCCTGTCCTTGCCCACGCTGGGGGGTACCAAGGGGGTGTTTAAACCGCGGGGTGAGACCCACCAACTCCGCCGTGGCTGCCTCTTCATCACTGGCTGCCCTGACTGGGGCGCAGGTTACAGGAGGCCTCGATGGTGCACATGGAACGTGGGGTGCTGGCAGGGCGGGGCCACGTGTGTTTATCAGTGCGCCTGAAGAGCAGGACGCCAAGGTCACGTTAGGGTCAGCACTAGGGTGACCTGTGCCCCTGAAGTTCCCGGCAACTTGAACCACTAGCGGTACATGCATGACTGTCCCATGGGTTAGTTATACCACCCGGTGGACAGTCCCGTGCTGCCCAGTAGGACAGACATGCATGTGTATGGGACAGCTGTACATGTCCCACTGATGGCTCAGAGCCGCCCAGCAGTGAGATTACCGGTAACAGCCCGCCTGACACTGCCCAGGCAGCCTCTCTCCTGACACCAAGGCCACATGTTCTCGGGCTGTGGAGCATCTCACAAGGGAAAACGGGGCTGAGCCACCCAGAAAGAAAATACGCAACGAAGGAAGTGAGGGATAGGTTTTAGACTGAGCATTCTGAGAGCCGGGTGCGGGGTCTGCACTCCCGGCGCAGGAGCTTGAAGCCAGCCTGAACTCAGAGCAAGACGCGTCTCAAAAAAAGAAAAAAGACTATTTTCTATTTGTTTGCAATAACCTGAGCTAATGATAACAAAAATAGAGGATTGTAGAATATTTTTTCTTCTTTTTTTAATCCTTGAAATAAAATGGATTTTGAGGGGGGAAAAACGAACTGGTCATTTTAAAAGGAAAATTGTCTTTACCCTACTATATTTTTTTTCCTTGTCTTGGTACTGGGAATTGAAACAAGACCATTCTACTGAGCTATATTCCTAGCCCTTTTTTTATTTTGAGACAAGGTCTCACTAAGTCGCCCAGGCTGGGTTTGAATTTGCAGTCTTCCTGCCTCAGCCTCTACTGAGAATACATGTGGGCAACGCCACACTTGCCAAGAAAGTCTTAAATTGAGTAACACTTGATGTCAACTTCTGATCACCTCAGGGTTTTACAGTTTCGCTTTATTTGTCTGGGAGCAGAACGGAAGCTGGCATGTGCCACATGGGTGCAGCTAAGCACTGTCACACAGCTCGGGCTGCAGACACGCAGAAGTTTGCCCTCGAGCTGGGTTCCAGCATGAAGTGAAATCCTGAGGCCATGATCAAAAAAAAGATCTCTTTTGGCTAGGCATAGTGGCGTGCACGTCTTTAATCCCAGCACTCAGGAGGCTGAGACAGGAGGATCACTGCAAGTTCAGGGCCAGCCTGAACTACATAGTGCGACCCTGTCACCAAAAAAAATATTTTTTTTAATCTTGTGTGTCTTTTCACCTAATCTCTAAGTCTCAATTCTTTATCTTGTTTGCATTTTCCCAGCTACATCATGGAAAAAGTAGATCTGGTCATCGTGGGCGCAGAAGGCGTGGTTGAGAATGGAGGCATCATTAACAAGGTGGGGAGCTCAGGGTGCGGGCACTGCTCGGCCTTTCTCCTCCTGATCCTTCTTGGTCTCACCGAGCTCCTGCCCTGGCCCACTGAACTCTGGCCAAATTTCCTTCTTCGGAGACCAAGGTCTATAAACTGAGTCCTTGTAATTCATATTTACACAAAATGGGCTTTAAATGGAAGTGGAATTCAGTTTTTCACTGTAATTGAACACATTTGACTTCCTTATATTTCATTACAATTTCTGTAATTATCACTTGATTTGGAAGAGTTCTGTGAAAATACATATAACATAAAACTTGCTGTTTTAAGTACTTTATAAGCCTACAGTGAAGTGGCAGAAGGGCCGTATGTTCCCTCCATCGTGCCAGTGTGACAGCTTAGAAGACTTCTCTGAGGAAAGTCTGCACCCCAGTAAACACGAACTGTCTATTCTGTCTGCCTCAGCCCCTGTCACCTCTAGTCTGCTCTGTGATTTTGCCTTTTCTGGATCCAGGTACCTGACATAAGTAGACTCATAGCCGGGCATGGTGGTCCACATCCAGCACCCCAACACTCTTGGAGGCTCAGGCAGGAGAATCACTAGTTTGAGACCAGCAAGACCATGTCTCAAAATAAAAAACAGAAAATGCTGGGGTAGAGCACTGGCTTGCCCCACATGTGCAAGGCCCTCAGTTAAATCCCTAGCACGGCAGCAAATGAACACTCACAGCACACTTAGCTTTCCAGTCTGGCCCATTTCCCCAGCAGCTCAGTGTCCACTGCACAGACTGACTACACTGCACCAGCCACTCACTCCAGGGTCACCTGGACTTCTCCTGCTTTGGTGTTTGCTAGCTCACCCTGTGGACGTCCATGAACACTATCGGAATCCCTTGGATGTGTGGCCTGCTCTGGTTTTAATCATGTTCCTTGGTAACCAGTGGTCCCAAGCATCTTCCCCATGCCTAGGTGCCCTGTGTGTATCTTTGGAGAGACGTTTGCAAAGGTCCTGACTCCAAAGCCAGAATTACATATACGATGTCAATTCCTACACTGTCACTTCTGCTTCAAATGTAACGCAGGAGCTCACCCTTCTCCACTTTCCCTGACCCCCAGATCGGAACCAACCAGATGGCCGTGTGTGCCAAGGCGCAGAACAAGCCCTTCTACGTGGTTGCGGAAAGCTTCAAGTTCGTACGGCTCTTCCCACTGAACCAGCAGGATGTCCCTGATAAGTTCAAGGCAAGTGTTATTCAGGCAGCAGGGCTCGAGTCCCTGCAAAACTGCAGGCCCCAGGAAGTTCTTCACTTCCCCCCTCCACTTCCTGCCATACATGGGTTAAGCTCCTCACCACGTGAGCGGCGCCCTGTGTGGGCTGTGGGAGGCAGGGAGGCTGGTGGTACAGTTCCCACTTTGTCACCAGCAGGCCAGGCTTAGCTCCCAACCCCACACCACCACTGTGATCATGGCCCTGTCCTGTCATTATGGCCACTGAACTCAAGGGTCCTTAGCTGTCGCATGGGGCAGCTCCTGACACAGGAGGCCTCCATCCACACAAAGGCATGGCACACAGTGGCTCACTCCAGGTCTGGAGGGGTCAATCCAGCACTCGGGGGCACTGCTGGACCATGTCCTCAGCCATATCCGCCACATGGCCACAGAGGCCACAGCAGCCACCTGCCCGCCCTGTGGCTGGGCCTGGCCTGGGGCGCAGCAGCTCACCTGATGCAGGCACTTCTCCCCCCCGCAGTACAAGGCAGACACTCTGAAGTCTGCACGGGCCGGGCAGGACCTCAAGGAGGAGCACCCCTGGGTGGACTACACCTCCCCGTCCCTCATCACCCTGCTGTTCACGGACCTGGGCGTGCTCACGCCCTCGGCAGTCAGCGACGAACTCATCAAGCTCTACCTCTAACTGCCTCCGAGCGCCACTCCGCCAGCCCCACCAGATGCAGCTGGATTTTAGCGGACACTCGTGGACGAAGGATCCAGTGCCTAAACCCTGGAGTATCTTTTTCACTCGTGACTCAGTCCCTTCTAAACTTGTTCTAAACCAAACCTAAACCGGCTCAGTTTCCACAAGCCTGCAGTCGCCGTCCATCTCCAGAAACCCAGGTCACAAGTACACCAGGCTGACCAGGGCCTCGCCCGCCCCACTTCCAACCCCATGTGCCCACAGAAGCCACGCCGGCTGCGGACGGGTGTCCCATCGGGCCAGCCCCTCTGCCATAGTGACTGAGGGCTGGCCAGGACACTGCACATAGTGCCTTGTAAGGAAGGCAGGGGAGGCACCTCAGGGTGCAGCCGGGCAGTGAGGCACAGGGGGCCCGAACAGCTTCTTAAAATGAGACTTGGGAACAAATGGAGATCTTTATAAATAAACCATATGAAGGCTTTGACACAGTGTCGTCTCAATCCCGCAAGCTCCCGCCGGGCCCGATGCTGGCCTTGACATGCACCCTGCTTTGGCAGCCCCCGGTGCACAGCAAGATGTAGGTCCTCAGTCAGGAGGGACAGCAGCACTGCCCCTTGGGACTTCTGGGTGGCCTCCCATTTCTCAGGGACTCACTAAGGAGCAGCACCGGGGTGGTTCTCAGAAACCCTGGCTGGGTGTGGTGACGCATGTCTGTCATCCCAGCACTCTGGAGGCTGAGGCAGGAGGATCAGAGTTGGAGGTCAGCCTGGCTGCACAGGCCACACAGCCTGGCAACTCAAGGCCAACCTGAACTGCACAGGCAGTTCAGGCACAGAGTCTCTTTGAGACTCTCAAAAAAAGGAAAACCCCTTGCACGCTTGCTACTGGGCAGATGCTCTGTGCAAGAGGTCCGAGGTCAAATGAAGCCCAGGAGATGAGGCAGGGAGGCACCTGCACACCCCTCGGAACTTAGGCAAGTGCATGTCAGTGTCTTTATGTTGAGTGAGTGTAAGGTCATCTCAGGGAAGATGCTCATCAGTCATTCTACGTTTGCTCCTCAGAGGTCAAGTCCAATGGTTTCAGTAAAGCAGTACCAGGGTGAGCCTGCACACCAGGCCCATCTGTAGGGACTGTGGCTCGGATCCGAGTAAGGCACACAGGGCTGTCCGCCAGGGCAGGCCAGCTGTCCCCTGTGCGCGCCACCCGAGGCACTGGGGTCAGCAGTCGACCTCCGGCCTGGACAGCCCGGGGTCTGCAGCCGGGGTCGCTCTTTTGCCACTCAGCAGCAACCCCTTCTCGAATTCCTCTTCGGTAATTTTGCCTTTTTTAAGCTTTTTCAAAAGTCTTGTGTCATTGAGAAGTTCCTCCATGTCCGCATCTTCAATGTCAGATCCCTGTGTGCGGAAGAAGCCAACAGACCACTGAATCTCGGCCACCGTGCATGAGCGCAGGTGGTGATTTGCGCCTCAAGTTCCCCGCCCTGGTCCCCAACCCAGTGCACAAACCCCACAGCCCTGCCCAGCTCCTACTCAGATTCCACTGCAGCAATGTCTCTTCTGGGGTTTTGTTTTTTGGGGAACAGGGTCTCACTACGTAGCCCAGGCTGGCCTTGAACTCACAGTGATCCTCCTGCCTCAGTCCCCAGCCTGCTGGGATGACAGGCATGCCCAGCTTGGTCTGAATTTAACCAATCAGGAAAACTGCAAAGTTTACCTCTTCTCTTTTCCTCTTCGCATTCATTTTTTTCTTCCTTTCCTTTTTGGCCTTCTGCTTCGACCAAGCTTTGTTTTTTATGAATTTTCTTTTCCCTTCATTTTCAGTTTTTTCTTTTCTTCGCTGCTCTAGTAGTTTCTGCCTCTGCTTCTCCCTGGCTTTGTCTTTAAATGGAATCGTGTCTGTGTTAACGTCCACAGGCACAAAGTCGGGAAACTGCCTGCCTTTCAGCTCTGGCATCCTGGGCATCTTCAGCAGGGCGAAACCTCGAGCAAGACTAGCAAAATCAAGATCTAATTAAACCAAAATATCAGAGTTAGCACACCCGAAAGACAGTTGCAGGAATCCACAGTGGACGAGTGTCCTCAAAATCGAATCTTTTCTAACTCTCTGGGTTCATTTTAAGACTAAACTGAATTCCATTTCTGCCGTAAAAAGGAACCAGCAGCCAGTGGCCAGTTTGTCTTAACAAGATGACACAATTTCACACCTTTGAGGAACAGCTGTGTGAGGACCGCTCGACTCACCCTTCAACCGGAAGATGAGGCTGCACTCATGCTTGGCGTAGGCCTGGACGTGGGACACAAACGCCTTCATGCCCTTCTCAAACACAGCTCTGTCGGCCAGGGCCATGGCCTGGAGCTTCGGCAAAAGGTCCACCGCATTCCCTGGGAGCTGCGTCTCCTGCAGCGGGCACTGCACACAGCACTGGCTCGCCACCTTCCCTGGCCACCACAGTGCACCCCAGTGCTCCCTGCATGGCCAGCACCCAGAAAACCATGGCAAAACAAAGCCCAGACCCAACCCTAGCATTTTCCTTAGGGATAAAAGTATTTTAAATAGAATTTGAAACTACGATTGCCTGTCAAGACCCTTGCCTGGGCCGTGCGCCCCAAACAGCTGTCCCGGCAGGTGGAGAGGGGCTGCTCTGTGTGGAGAGGGGAGCCCTTACTTTTTGGTTGATGGCAAGGAAATTGACGTAGGCCTCTTCCATGGGCAGCAGGAACACAAGGGCACTACCACCGTGGCCAATTCGAGCTGTGCGGCCGCAGCGATGCACAAAGGCACTGTGGGGACACAGGTGAGACCAGCACCCCTGAGGAGAAGGTCAGCAGGCCCCGTGGGACCACCAGATCCTAGGCTTGGGGCACCCCCCCCAGCCACTGCCCTGCAGGAGAAATGGCAGCAGGCAACAAATAGACACTGGTGACAGACAGGACTCAAAGATGCTTATTTCCAACTCAAAGTCATGCTTGAGTGAAATCACTCGCTCTCCGATCAGAGGAGAAGCAGACAGTGGCCCCGTGACCTCAGGAACGGCTGCACTCGTGCCGGGGTGTGGCATACAGGTACTCCCCTAGATCTGCGAGCGTATCCTAGGAACATGTGCTCGTTTTGGGGAAAGTCACTGTAATCTCCACATCTGGTTTTGCTTCTTTTTACTTAAGCATCTACTGTCCATTTCTGCAAAACTTTCAGTTTCTGAAAGGAGCCTCTACTCCTGCAATGTGACACCACTGCCACTGCCACACCTGCCGCGGGGAACAGGCCCACTGGAAAGCGATGCTTTGCACGCTCAGGGTTGCTATACCTCTAGCGCCTACCTCGCGCTGCTAGGTGGGTCGTACTGCAAAACCCAGTGGACCTCAGGAATGTCGATGCCCCGGGCCATCACATCCGTGCACACCAGGATTCCACTGGGGAGGAGAAAGCAGCTCTGAGCAGGAGAACACCACCTCCACAGGCCCAAGGTCCCGCCTTGGCCAGCTTCCGGTTCTTGTGGAAGCAATCCTGACTGGTGGCAGTATTTCTGTTTTTGTATTGCCCCAAGAATCTCCTAGGTTTTACAGTTTCCTAACCCAAACAGGCAATGGCGGGCAGAGTGAAAGATTCTTTAATTTGTGTGTTTCTGCTGGAAAAACAACTGAACGGTGGCAGGCTGGACCCTCAGCAGCTACCTTGGAACAGGTGTGACTTCTGCCTGAGACTGAGGAACCACAGCTGGCTGTGTTGCTGGGCCCTCGGGAAGGCTTTTGTGTGGCTGCACCGTGACTGTCGGGAAATGATTATCTTCACGAACAGAAATGAGCTGTGGTCACCAGAACCCCCACTCCCGGCTGCATGGTCACCATCCTGACCGTCTACCAGTTTCATCCTCGGGACAAACTAACTGAAATGCCCACTGGCCGGCACGGGAGGTCTGGGAGTGTGCATGAGCCAGGCACTC
>PVJX010033724.1:0-19449 GCA_004027295.1 Dolichotis patagonum | reverse complement strand
GAAAGAGAAATAAAAGGAGTAAAGATAGGAAAAGAGGAAGTTAAATTATCATTATTTGCAGATGACATGATACTTTACATAGAAGACCCCCAAAACTCTATTGAAAGACTCCTAGATATAATTAACAAATTCAGCAAGGTAGCCGGATACAAAGTCAATACACAAAAATCAATAGCATTTCTATACACTAACAACAAAAATACTGAGAGAGAAGTAAGAGAAACTACACCCTTTACACTAGCATCCCAAAAAAATGAAATACTTAGGAATTAATCTCATGAAAGAAGTAAAAGAGTTATACAAGGAAAATTATAATACCCTGAAAAAGGAAATCAAAGAGGATCTCAAAAAAAGAAAGCTATCCCCTGTTCATGAATAGGAAGAACAAACATTGTGCAAATGGCCATTCTCCCAAAATTACTATACATATTCAATGCACTCCCAATGAAAATACCTCTAACATACCTCATAGATCTAGAGAAGTCACTCCTAAAATTCACCTGGAACCAGAAGAGACCTAGAACAGCAAAGGCAATTCTAAGCAGCAAAGGCAAGGAGGGAGACATCACAATCCCTGATTTGAAATTATACTACAAAGCTACAGTAATAAAATCAACATGGTACTGGAATAAAAACAGACATGAAGGTCAATGGAATAGATTGGAAGATACAACCACAACCACAAACTCACTCAACCACCTTATCTTTGATAAAGGGGCCAAACATGTTCACTGGAAGAATGACAGTCTCTTCAACAAATGGTGCTGGAAAAATTGGCTATCCATATGCAGAAGACTAAAACTAGACCCATGCCTATTACCATGTACTAAACTCTGCAAGGGGAGCAACCAACTGAAGCCACTTCCTTAAAGAGCCAGCAATTTCCTGCCCAACTCCAATATGTCATCTAGTTGGTTGCCCCTTTCCCACGGGAGGGTCCCATTCCCATCACTCACTGCATGTTGATGCCAGTCCCCAAGAACTACTGGGCTCCCTGACCTCTGACCTCAGTGTGGCTGCAGCGTGAATTGACGGTGCCTCTGGGTGGGTCACGTGCAGGGCTGGTTCAGGGTGAGCCATGCACAGGAATGTTCAGCTCCATGCTCCAGCCACTCAAGCCAGTAGGCACAGGTTAAGTCACTCAAGTGGATCTCGGGCATGAATTCAGGCAGCTTGGCTAGAGTGCAGCACTTGCTGATCTTAGCTTTTCTAATGGTAGCCCCGGGACCTCGTAGTCAAGCAGTTTCTTTCCCTTCATTTTGTTCCTGGGTTGACAGAATCCATCTCCCTCTGTTTGGATCTCTCCAGGGTGTTCTATTCTGGCATTTGAGATGTCTCTCTCAGAGAGGCTGCAAATCCTGCTACCTCCAGGTCCGCCACCTGTGAAAACTCGGCACTTAAGTTTTTATGTCAACATGTATTAGTTTGATCTATACAATTTTGGGGGGGTTATTCTCTTTTAGATCAGTTTTATGGTTACTTGAAAAATGAATTTTGTGTGAGTATCCTGGATAGTGACAGTGCCACAAATTTGAATCTCTCAACATATTTTCCCCAAATCCAAACAAGAGAGAAACAAATACACAGAAAATTCACATCTATAACTTAACTAGAGCACAACTACTACTCACATTTTAAAACCTGCAATTGGAAAATTAAGCTTCAGATCTCACTGAACTTTCCTGCAACAGCTCTCTTGTTACTTCATAGAGAATGAGCTTCAAAAAACTATTTGAAAGAGAGAATAGAGTTCCAAGCAGTAGGACTAAAATTAACCTAAAATCCTCAGCAGACAGAGACATTAATCCTAAGTACAAATATACTAAAAAATAAGTCTCAGTAGGGCAGAATTCTTACTACAAAGAAGTGGGTTGAAAGATTAATAAAATAACAAAAATAGACATTGAAAGCTTAACTAGAAAATAGTGCATCTATTTTATCTTAGTTACCTGTAGATAAAAAATTCAACAAATCCCACTGAGCTCTCTCAACATCCCTGTCACATTCTTTCACAGAAATCAAGGAAAATCTGGAGATCACTACTTGGAGAGAGAATGGATTTGGCAGGAGGCCTAAAATGAATCTAGCATATTTGTCAAAAGGCTGATGTGAAAGTATTGAAAATGTTCTAGACAATCAAACATTCACCACAAGAAAAGAATTAAAAAGTGCCCCTGAACTGGGTGAGGTGGCATTGACATATATAATAGCAACTAATTCTGAGGCCAAAGCAGGAAGATCACAATTTTGAGTCCAGTCTGAGCAATTCAGAGAGACACTGAACCCAAAATAAAAGCTAAAAGGGGCTGGGGAGGTAGCTCAGTGGTAGAGCACTTGCCTAGCATTTAGAGGCCCTAGTTTCATTCCTAGTAATAAGTGAATAAATCAGTCAATAAATAAATGTCCTATGACTTGGAGTAAAATTTGAAGTCATCACTGTTGTTGAGAAAAAGGTAAAAAAAAATCTTTATCCTTTAAAGGAGAAAAGAAGTTAAAAAGCACAATTCAGGACTCTTCCAAAGTAAAGTAAACAAAAATATAGGCAAATATATTACCCCCTGCCCCCAGAAAAAGAAGAAACAACAAAGATTAAAAATAACACTCTACTTTGTCCAAAAACAGAAGAGGCTGACCTTGAACTAAGAATTTTTAAAGGTACTAAAAATCCATGATGTGATTAGACAAAAATAGAAGCTGCCATGAGAAAAAGAAAAAGGAAGCACCTCTGCTGATTAAATGTGCACCCTCAATAGCTAGGATGATGAAGAAACTAAAATAATGCTCTTGTGCAAGTTTCCTATTGTTATCATAACAAAATGCCATTGGTTTACTGGCTTGAAACTACACAAACATATTACCTTACAGTTCTGGAGGTGGGAAGTCTGAGGTGGGTTTTATCAGTAAAATGGAGATTCTTAAGGAACAAAAATTCCATTTCCTTTCATTTCTGGTACAAAAAAAATGTTTCAAAAAAACCCCATTTACCTGTCCAGTTTGTATTCTTCATCATTTCCTCTATCTTGAAATTGTATCAGATATGAAAAGGAGAGAACAGTAAACAGGACCATAGTTTGTCAGACTGCAATTAGCTGTACTAGTCCAAATTTGTGTTATAATAATAGGTCAATTGAATGATAAATAGATGTGGACAGAAATATAGGTGTGTAAGCATGGCTATGCAGATGTGAAGACATCTCTTTACATACATGTGCTTCCTAACTCTGCTCAGTCTGAGAGCTTGGGAGAGCCACATGACAGTGGTAATAAATACACTTAGTGCTCAAATATTATTCAGGAAAGGTTATTTCCCACATATAATACATATTGTAAAAAGGAAAGGGAAGTAAAATGCTCTAAGTATATAACTGTATGTATGCTGAAGTGTGTAAGATAGATGACCATATTACTAAGTTTTTGTTGGATCATTGAACAGAATGGTTGACACTCAATGTTTGAGTGTCTATCCACTTTTTGTGCTTTGATTTTGTAACTTGAACAACTATTTCTAAGAGGACAACATGTAATTTATCAACTAGTGATTTTTTTTTTTTGGTGGTACTAGATATGGAACTTACAACCTCACACTTGCCAAGCTGGTGCTTAAGCCACTGAGCTAAGACCCCGGGCCCAACTAGTGATTTCTTAGTGTTAACTTTTTTTGACATTCTATATTATTTCTATGCTTTTTTCTGTTTTGCTTTTTTCTGTTTTGCTTTTTTCTTTAAATAAAAAAGAGAGAGAAACATGTAATTAATACATTTTAAGATATTAAAGTATTAGTAGGTAATTTTATAGTATTCATAGACACTTTAGATTGTCATCACTAAGAACATGCTTTTTATGGGGGATGCAGAGAAGAATATATTTTTGGGAAAAGAAAGCTTCTGAGAGAGACAAAGACACACACACACACACACACACACACACATACACAGAGAGAGAGAGAGACAGACACACAGACAGAAAGACAGAGAGAGAGAAAGAGACAGAATGAGAATATGAATCCTGATTGGGTACTGAGGACTCAGCCTTTTCTAGTCATTGTCATAGGGCAAAACCATGAGGTGAGGTGGGTATAAGTTGGGGAAAAATGGGAAATTACAAAGTGGGCATGACATGGGGACACAACTATGTTCAACCAATAATATTTTGAGCCTAATTTCTCAGGTAACATTGATTAAATGGGGATTAAATGAGGGGGTCAAGTCCCATAGCAAGCAAGTATGAAACAGAACAGGAAGTGGGTCACTGGCTCTTCTTCACTTTCCTAAAGTGATAAATATCTATTTACAATATCAAGGATTGCAGGGTGTGGTGGTGCATGCCAGGCACTAGGGAGCCTGAGGCAGGAGGATCATTTCAAGTTCCTGACCAGCCTGGGCTACAAAGTGAGCTCAAGTCCAGCCTGAACTGCATGGTGAGACCCTGTCTCCAAAATACTGAAAAGAAAAAAAAATCAAGGATCCTAGGTAACAACAGTTGCTTGATTCCAGCTGGGGCTTGGTTTGGTTTGGTATTGAGATGAGTCTCTGTAATGTGGTCCCCGCTGTCCTTGAACTCACTATGGAGCCCAGGGTGTCCTCAAACTTATGGTGATTCTGCTGCTTCAGGCTCCTGATTGAGTCTTGAGCTTATAGGCATGTCTCAGCACACCCCACTGAAGACCAATATATGTTTTGTTTTGTTTTGTTTTGTTATATTAAGGGGAATGAAACTCAAGACCCTGTGTTTGCCAGGCAGATGCTGTGCCACTGAACTATGTCCCTTGTCCTGAACATCTAATTTTTTTTTCTGTACCAAGGATTGAACTTATGACCTAACAATTGCCTGGCCCTTATGCCACTAAACTAAATCCCCAGCTCTGAACATCTGTCTAATTTTTGATGTATGTCTAACATTACACATCCAAGTAGAGAAGGAACCTTAAGAGCTATTTTTTTAACCTAACCTCTTTTCTTTTCTTGCCTGGTGTCATTTGATCCTCACTATAACTTGCAGAGGAAGAACAAAGAATAAAACAACACTAATGAAAACTAAAAACAGAACAACAACTCACAGAGGGTGCTGAGAGAGGACAGAAGCAGAATGAATCTTGGGGGATTATGGATGCTTGCTCTATAATGTGAATGAAAAGAGAAAGAGAAAGGAAAAGAAAATAGGAATACCAAACGGATTCAAACCAATATAGTGGTGCAGGCTCAAAATGGAAACACTGGGGAGCCTGAGGCAGTGGGGGGGGCAGGGGACAGCAGAGAGGGTGCACAGGGAAGAGGGGAGGGGAAGGGGAATCACCAGGAGTTCCAGACCACTCTGGGCTACTTCGTGAATTTAAGGGTAGCCTGAAATGTATACAGAGGCCCTGTCTCAAAAAAGGATAAATAAATAAATAAATAAATAAATGTATATCTGAAGGAATACAAAATGTTTACAACTTACTACATAATGAATATCTGTAAGCAAATATTGAATTTCTTCTAATATATTATTTATCTTTATAAATTCAACAGAGTATGCTTTACACTATCCTAAAGGTTTACTTGTCTGGATTTAAAAGCACATACCATGGGTACCATCAAAAGGCAACGATGCATGACTTTACAATAACACATTCGACTCTCTAATGGAAGGTCTGTGTGATAATAAAGTTAAACCGAGAATATGGGGTTGAGGATTTATCTCAGTTTCACTCCCAGTATCCGCACCCTCCCACCACCCAGAATACAATGAGAATCTGCGTAAGTTACAGAGAGTGGTGATCTGTTTGTCCAAAATTCATAAGCATTTTTCTTCTTTTGTATTTATTGAATAGTTATAACATCAGTACAGATGTGAAATTTCCAAGGTGAGTACGTGTGTAAGAGAGAGAAACATGACTAGTAAGGAAATAGACCTGAGGATCAAGAACATCGATTAGAAGATGCAAACACAACTACAAAGACACCTTATATTTGACAAAGGGGTTAAACATGTTCACTGGAAAAAGAATGGCCTATTTAATAAATGGCGTTGGCAAAACTGGCTTTCCACATGCCAAAGACTGAAAATAGACCCATGCCTATGACTTGGCACTAAACTAAAGTCCGGATGGATCAAAGATCTAAATATTAGGGCCAGGGATTTAGCTCAGAGGTATAAGTGCCTGCCTGGAAAGTGTGAGGTCATACGTTTGATCCCCAGTACCAGAAAAAAAAAATCTAAATATTAAAACAGAAACACTAAATCTACTGGAAGACAAAGTAGGTAAAAATATTGGAGACATAGGGGTAGGCAGAGAACTCATGAAGTAAATGCAAGCAGCAAGGTAAATACTTCAAAGAATTAACAACTGGGAACTCATCTTATTAAAATGCTTTTGCACTTCAAAAGAAATCACCAACAAAGTGAAAAGAAAACCCACAGAATGAGAAAGAGTTGTAGCTGACAGTCTCTCTGACAGTGGACTTATATCCAGAATACATGAAGAATTGAAAAACATCAAGCCCCTCAAATTCAAAACCCTCTCCAAAAATGAGCATCTTAGATGAACACACATTTCTCAGATGAAGGTATACAAATGGCTAATAAATACATGAAGAAATGTTCACCATCACTGGTCAAGAAATGCAAATTAAAACAGCATTGAGATTTGATCTCAGTCTGCAACAAATAGCGATGATGCTTTGTTTTAATTAAACAGGGAGATTCCCCTGGTCAGCACCAGTTCTAAGCTAAGCGATGGATGAGGCAGAGCATCCACCCATGGAATTCACCCTGGGGACTCATTCGGAAGGGGAGACTGGCGTGGGACCTCCCTTGCCACCCTAACAACTCCTACCCTGCTCCTGCTGGTGGCAGGCATGCGTGCTGTCTGTGGGAAAGAGGGGTCGTGCATGTGGCAGGGGACAGGATGGAGATGGAACCTGAATGCCCCCTCATTCCCTGGCTGCCATGGCTGCCACCAACAGGCGCCCCTCAGGGACAAGTGTCCCAGCGAAGTGGGGGAAGGAGCCATGAGTGCACAGTGCCAGCTGGGCTCCCCATGTATGGCCAATACACCCACCACAGCTGAGGCAATCCATGGGAAGGGCCCGGCTCCTGTCCAGTCACCACCACCACTGGCCCTCCAGATGTCCAGGGCCCCCCAGGGGACTGGTGGCCCTGCAGGAGACCACCCCACAACTTCTGGGTCACTAGGGAGCCCCTGCTGCTACTGCTCGCCACCTCCAATCCACACAGGATGGGGTGGGAGAGCGAATGCACGATGGGTGCATGATGGGGTCAGCACCTTGTCCAGGCAAGGTGCGTTCCCAGTCCCACTTTGTGCCTCAGCCTAACCGACCCAGCCCTTAGAGCCAATCCTTATCCCAAAGTTATGAATCCGACTTGCCAACTTCCTTTACCTACATTGTTCCAACATGCCAGAGCCTGTTAATCTCCTCAGAGACCTGCTGCAGATATGGGTACCGCCAGGTGGAAGATTTACACCCTCTCCGCCAGATTTTCAAGGGCCAGTGAGAGCTCACAGAATGCTGCCTGAACTGCAACTCTTTCCGGGCCTCTCTCTTGGGGCGTACCCATTCCAGGGTGCCCCGCGCTTCACAAAGAAAAGAGAACTCTCCTTGGGGGTCGCACTGGCTTCTCCAGGACCAGTCTCATTACCACACTGGACCCCTCATGGGGACCATTTCTGCCACTCCAGATTCAGGGATCCAAACCCGACTCCCTTTCCATTGGCTGAGGGCAATGGAGGCCAAGGACCATCCCTTTAGAATGGTGCTTTGCCCATTTCTTAGGACCCATTGACCCAGGTTCAACTGCTGTTCACTTGGAACTCTTCTCCACTGGGGCCTTCAAAGTTCTCCTTTGAATATTTGCTACTACCACCAAGATCTGCACCTGCAGCATCTCCACTTGGGCCTGCACCCTAGGCTCCAAGGCTCACCACAGTGGTCCTCCTCCAGACAGCCACATGAGACCCAGCAACTCTGCACTCCTTCCCACTCCCATCCATATCTAACTGCTGGCAAAGGCCAGGTTTGGGCCTGGCACTCCAGTGTCATCCATTTTCAGGGCTAGTTGATTCAGCAGGTGAGTTGATACACACTCCTTAGCAGATTCTGACTTCCATGGCCACCGTCCAGCTGTCTATGTCAACCAACACCTTTTCTGGGGTCTGATGATTGTTGACATAGGGTGCCTTAACCCCGTGTTTGGTTCATCCCACAATACCAGTTCTGCTTACCAAAAGGGGCCCACTAGGCACTAGCATTCCACGCCTGGCTCCACACCAGCCAGCTGGCTTCTTACCCATTTAAAGTTTGAGAACAGGTTGAGATCCTTTCAGCCCCAAAACCTCTAATCATTGGCTTTACTGGATAAAACTGTGTCAGCCTTTTTTGTCTCTGACAGCATCAACTATCCTGAGGGTAACTTTGGAAGAAACCAGCTACTAGATGGTTTGATTAGTCTTTCCCCCAAATACCCAAGTTGAATGACTGATTTGCACATCAGGACTGCCACAGGACCTCCAGCAGAGTTTCCTCTGGCTTTGCCCTGCCCAGGAATAGTTAACTATCCTTTGGGTCCAGAAGTGCACTCCTGCTCCACCTCCCCTGCATAGCAGGCGCGAAAGGCCAGTGGTGCACCCTGGGCAGACAGGAGAGGCCTTGTGATCCACCACCACCCCACGGAACCCACCTCATGAACTGGTCTGCATGCCGCCACCACCAGCAATGGCCTTCACTTTCATTGCACCACCATGGCTTTCCCCCCTGACACAGGCATGTATTAGATTCCTTGGTTCCTGTTTCAAGAAGGGTTGTGTAGGTAGTCTACATTGCTTCCAACCCCATGTGCTCCCTTATCAGTGTTTTGTTTGTTTGTTTGTTTCCAAGCCTGGCCACGAGAGGACCCCTAACAGGCCCAGGGCGCACTGGGGACAATCCGCCTTGCCCCCGCCCCTCCCCAAGGGGCCAAGGGGAGGAGGCGGGATTAGGAGAGTGCTTGCACCCTGGGAGGGGCAGCCTGGTCCCGCCAGAACCAACATGCCCACCGCGGAGGTGTGCTCCCCCTTCAGGTGAGACACCCTCTGGGGAGTGGACGCTGGGAGGTGGGAGTGCACAGCCCGGTATTCTGTGAGCCGCTGCTGTCCCAGGGCTGTGACACTGGGGGGTAGGACGCAGCCCTGTCCACACCTCGGACTACGTGGCAGGGGGACCCCCAACCCACTGGTCCTTGCCAGCTGTCCCTGAGCCGGTCTCAGCACACCGCCTCATGGCTCTCCCGCTAACCTCATCCCGGGCCCCGCCTCCACACCCACCGGAATGCCCCCGCTTCTGGGAAGGGAGGAGGAGCGCGGCAGGCAGCAGGGCGGACAGGTGAAGGGGTCTTGATGAACGGGGGAGGCTAGGGAGGAGATTCCCTGGAGACCACCGGCATGGCCGGATGCTGCTGCCAGTTTGAATCCTTCAGGTGCACTTCTGGGACCCCACCCATTTACCTCTTAAAGGTTTCATGCCCTCTTGAACTCTCTCTTCAAAGTTCTTTTCAACTTTCCCTTAGGGAACTTGTTGACTATGGGTGTCCTGCTGGTATTTAGCCTCAAATGGAATTTACCACCCGTTTTGGGCCGCATTCCCAAGCAATCCGACTCCAGGAAGACCCGTACCTGGAGCACCTGGGGCCACTATGGGCCCCACACCATACACTGTCTGGGCTTTGATCAGAAGAACTTGGGCCCTCCATGAGCGCAGCCAGGGAGTGGGTCTTCCAAAGCCACATTTCCCGCGCGCCCAGGGGCGGCGATTTGGCACTGGGTTCTTCCCTGTTCACTGAGGGAATTCTTGTTACTTTCTTTACCTCCACTGACTAATATGCTCAAATTCATCTGGTCGCCATGTCTGATCTGAAGTCCTGTCTCAGAGGGAGGGTAAGGACAGACTGACTGACATGACACGGGAGGTCGTCATCCTAGTCATCATCCCTGCCCAGGTGCCAGAAATTCAAAAGAGAAAGAGAAAGAGAAGGCGGCTGGAGAGAGAGAGAGGTGGAGCGGCAGCGACGTGGCGGGGTGCAGCGTGGTTGCACAGCCCGAGCCAGAGGAGGTGCAAGAAGGCTAAGCTCACCCTATGACGCCCTCCCGCCCGCAAGATTCCCGCACCGGGGCCTGCTTCCTGTCCCAACCGCCCCATACAACACCACGCCAACGGGAAGGAACACCGACACCGCAACACCCATCACCACCACCACACCACCCACCAACCTGCAGCCCAACCAGTTGGCCAAGCAGGCACAACCCCCTTCCTGGTTCTCCACCCAGTGCCACCCCTGCCCCCAGCGGGGCGAGGGGGAGAGAGAGCAGGGAGAGGAGACAAGCCCGAGGAAGAGCAGGAGTAGGAAGAGGGAGGGAAGGAGAGACTGCGAGGGAGAACTCGTCCCAGCAATGGGGGGGGGGACACGGAGATAATGAGAGAAGGGTGATGCAGGGAGCTGGAGACAGGCAAGCCAGGAGGAAACGGAGCCGGCAGGCCCGGCACCGCGGGTTTGGGACGAGCGACCACGCCACCGCCCAAGCCCTCAGCGACCAGTGACTGGCACCAGCCTCCTCTCCCCTCACACAGTCCACCTCCCGCCAAGGGCAAGCGGGACATGAGGACCGACCGACAGCACGCGGCAAGACCGCGCGCGACCCCGGGGGGGCAGCACGCAACAGCGGAGGACAAAGGACGCTGAAGCGTCCCGGTTTGCCGCCAGGGCAACGTTTACACAGGAGGCGCGGTCTTGCACGAGTCACGGGTCCCCAAGCGACCCCGGCAGGTGGAGGTGGGGGGAGGCGGCAAGGAAAGGTTGGCGAACTCACCGGGACAGATCTCACAACCACCAAGCCCGGGAAAGGGACTCCATGCAGCCAGTCTCGGCCCCTCGGGTGGGAGAACCCCGTGCAGGGAGGTGGAGGGGAAGAGGAGCATGGCTGGCCCGGCCGCAGAACCCGCACATCGACCCCGCTGGCGACTAGGACGCCAGCAACCACCCCCCCCTCACACACCACTGCCCGGTGACCCCAACACCCACATAGCCAGGCCTCACACGTGCCAGTGCCCCATCCCAATGATGGAAGGGCGGGAAGGCAAGAGGAAAGGAGCCACTTCTTTCTCCCACACCCCTTTATACGGGGGACTCCAGTGCGGGCGAGGGACACCTCCTCTACCGGGAGGGACCGTGGCCAGGGGGTGGCAGACACACAAAAGGTAGATCTCTTTGAGCTGCCCTCAGGGCCGCCGCCCTCGGGCATGCCACTCAGGCTGGGGCACTCCAATCTTGCTGGCTCCTTCTCTTCACAATCCACTGTCTTGGAGCAACCCTACACCACACCACGTGTCCCCTTCCCCCACCACGCACACGCTGAGGGACGACAGGGTGGGTGGCCTCGGGGCCAGAGAGGCGAGGCAGGCACGCACAGACTTGGTCTGCACTTTAGGGGGACAGAGGGCACAAAACCCAGACCCTACGAGGAAACCCCAGAGGACAATCAGGTGTTGCTACTGATAGGCAAGCAATGCTCAGACATTCTGGGAAAGAACCCGGGGCCAGAAGCGCATTGGAAGTGTCTATGATCAAGGTGGGAAAAGTCTGGGAAAGAACCCGGAGCCACAAGTGCATTGGAAGTGTCTATGATCAAGGTGTCCTGCAATTCACATTAATTCTCACAGCTAGCTGCATTCTTTTGATGCATGAGCCAAGTGATCCAGCACTGAGTTGTAAGTGAGCATTTATCTTTTTCAGCTGGGCAAGGAGAGGAGCCCCCCCCCCTTTGAGGAGGCCCTCTGATACCCCCAAACTGGTGCAACACTTTCCCTCCCATGCAAGGTAGATGGGGCTGAGGACCCCAGAACCTCTGAGGGCGTCTGAAAAGCACATTTCACCAGCAGAGGGGCTTTCCAGCAACCCCATCACTCTGTACCCACAGCCTGTGGTGGAGTGGGTTGGGGTGCATGGGATGGAAGGGTCAACCCCACAGGCCCCTGAGGGATTCCCACCTCCTCCTCATTGGAAAGGGGAAGGTCCGAGCACAGGCAACAGGGCCTCAATGACTGGCCAGGTAAACCCCTGAACCCAGCAAGGCCACCTAGAGACAGTGAAGGCGCATGAGGCCCCAGCGCAAATGGAGGAGGTGGGGAAGAGTATACATGTGGGGTGGGGCGGGGCAGGGAGGATGGGTGCAGAGAAGACCACAAGTCAGGGACCAGTGCCCCTGATGTGCTGACACCATCCCCCACATGGCTCCCAAGAGCCCCACAGCATGACCCCAAAACCCAGATCCCAAGGCTGGAGGGGTGACCATCCCCCAAGGTTTTTAACCCTCCACGCTCAGACACACACTAGGTACCTGGGGAGGGAGGGCAGACATGTGGAAGCAAGGAAAGAATGGAGATGAGCAGGTGAGGGAGAAGGAAGGTGGCAGTGGTGATGGGGTTAGGAGGAAAGTTGGGTAGCATAACAGCAGGCTACCCTCCTGCCCCCACCTCCCGTGCATGCCTCAACAGGCAGACCCAACACACAGCACCAGAGGCTGTGGGGAGGAGTGGTGGAAGTAGACCCACACAGGCCTGCACACCCTCATGCCCACCAAAAGCAAAGGCGCATGACACCTATACCTGCTGCTGGAGCCGCTCTGCTCACTTGGCTCTGGCCCAACACCACCCTAAATGGGAAGCCACCATTGTGTGATGAGAACTTCCAGTGGCTGGCCTGCCTGCCTGGTGGTTGGGGGGATGGAGGGAGGAACTGGAGCCAGATTGTGGGGTGCCACGTGGCAGGGAACCAGATGGGGTGGGCAGGCGCAGGGTGACTGCCATAGCTACCCCTGCACCCTCAGACCTGTTGCTGATGAATCTGGAATCCATCCCCCACCACACGTGATGTGATGCAATGTGACTCAGATGAGGACAGGGCCTCCAGGCTTCTCCAAGAGAAACGGACTCCACTGAGCAATCCTGTTCGATTGACCAGCAGAAAGAGCAGACAGAGCAAGAGAGAGCCACCTTTGCTGCTGTCCCCCAAACCACCATGCCTTCCCTATTTGTTTGTTTGTCTATTCAGTTCACTCAGTCATCAACTAATGATCCTTCTGCAGGTTCACATATGGAAACCTTGTTATGACTTTTACTTCCTCTAGATAGTCAAATTCAACTGTTTTCTCATTGCTCCACCTTGGCCGTGGGCTGACACTGGCAGGGCTGATCTGAGGTCCTTACTAAACCATCCAATCTGTAGTAGTGACCAGCAGTGTGTACAAAGGGCGGGGACTTAATCAAGGCAAGCTTATGACCCGCACTTACAGGGAATTCCTCATTCAAGGGGAATAATTGCAATCCCCAATCCCCATGACTAATGGGGTTCACTGATTTACCCACACCTGCCTGTGCAGGCTAGACACATGCTGAGACAGTCAGTGTAGTGCGTGTGCAGCTCCAGATATCTAAGTGCATCACAGACCTGTTATTGTTCAGTCTCAGGTGGCTGAATGTCACTTGTCTTTCTAAGAATTTGGAGACACCTACTGCTTGGGGATCATGTAATTAGTTAGCATGCCAGAGTCTCATTTGTTATCAGTATTAACCAGACAAATTGCTCCACCAACTACGAATGGCCATGCACCACCACCGAAGGAATCCAGAAAGAGATATCAATCTGTCAATCCTGTCCGTGTCCAGGCCAGATGAGGTTTCCCCTGTTTAATCAAATTAAGCTGCAGGGCCAGAGATTTAGGTCAGTGGCATAAGCGCCTGCCTTGCAAGTGCACAGCCCTGAGTTCAATCCCTGGTACAAAAAAATTAAAAAAAAATAGATAAAAACAAATTAAGCTGCAGGCTCCACCCCTGGTGGTCCCCTTGCATCAATTCCTTTAAGTTTCAGCTTTCCAACCATACTCCCCTCAGAACTCAAAGGCTTTGATTTCCCCGAAGCTTCCGGGTGGGTCATGCTGACTGCTGCTGCATCACCAGTCTGCAATGTTTTTGGTTGGAACTATGATGGTATCTGTCTTCAAACCTCAGCCTTTCATTCTAGATTAATGAAAACATTCTTGGCAAATGATTTCACTCTGGTCCTTCTTGTGCCAGCCCAAGAACTTCACCTCTAGAGGCGCAAAAAGAATGCCCTGGGCCGTCCCTCTTAATCATGGCCTCAGTTCCGAAAACCAACAAAACAGAGCTGCGATCCTATTCCATTATTCCTTGCTGCAGTATCCAGGCAGCTCAGGCCTGTTTTGAACACTCTAATTTTTTCAAAGTAAACGCTTCGGGCCCCTGGGAACATATAGCTAAGAGTATGGAAGGGTCACTGAGAGGCAAGGGGTGGGGAAAGGCAGTGGCTGGCCTCCTAGACAACTGCCCTTCCCTCCCACTATAAGCTTTTTAACTGTAGCAACTTTAATATATGCTATTGGAGCTGGAATTACCTCAGCTGCTGGCACCAGACTTGCCTTTCAATGGATCCTGGCAAAAGGATTTAAAGTGGACTCATTCCAATTACAGGGACTCCAAAGAATCCTGTGTTGTTATTTTTCATCACTACCTCCTCGGGTTGGGAGTGGGCAATTTGCACATCTGCACCTTTCTTGGATTCGGTATCCATTTCTCAGGCACCATCTCCAGAATCGAACCCTGATTCCCCATCACCCGTGGTCACCGTGGTATGCATGGCAACTACCATCGAAAAATGATAGGGCAGATGTTTGAATGGGTCCATTTAATTGGCCTGAGGTTATCTAGAGTCACTATAGCCCCCAGCACCTGCCCCCCAGCTGGGGCTGGTAAAGAGCTGTCTGGGTTGGTTTTGATCTGATAAATGTATGCATCCCCCACCACCCAGCAAAGGGGGTCAGCGTCCGTCAGCAACAGCATCCATCAGCATGTATTAGCTCTAGAATTACCAGTTATCCAAGTAGGAGAGGAGCCAGTAACCAAATGAACCATAACTGATTTAATGAGCCATTTGTAGTTTCACTGTATGGGTCATGAATACTTAGACATGCATGGCTTAATCTTTGAGACAAGCATGTGGTACTGGAAGGATCAACCAGGTAGAGAAAGGAGAAGCGTGGCCAGTGACAATGGCTGGAGGACACGGAGATAATGGGGCAAGCAGGAGGGGAAGAGAGAGGCAGCAGAGCAGGCTAGGGAGAGCTGGCCAGACTGGGCGTGGCAAGGCAGGGAGGGGGGAGGGCGGGGTTGGGGAAGAAGAGGGATGGGCGAGGTGGAGTGGGCCCATCTGCACTGCATTGCCCCACCAGGCTGTTAGGGGCCCAGGAAAGCCACAAACTTGGGCACACCCAAGGTGGTGTGTGGGGCAGAGCTGGCGGCAGGCACACCTGCCATGTCCAGTTGGCTACAAAGGGGTAACAACGCCCCCCAAACCCCCATCTCTTGGGTGGTGACATACCAACGAGGCAGAGATCCACGCTCAGGGCCAGGAGCTGGGCTGTCCGCCAAGGAGCAGCATGGCCACTGTGTATCTTGGAGCGGTGTGCACGCCTGTGTGGTGTGGGGTGGGGGGAGGTTTCCGGGGTTGAGCGCCGAAACCCTCTCCCGGCCCATCACCCCAACCCAGGAATGGCATGCCTGGACATGGACAGTGGCAACCCATGCCACGATAGGACCTGGCTGGGCCGTGTCCGACCTAGAGATGGGCTCCAGCACAGGCACACACCCACCACCACACAACCGACTGAGCTGGGGGCAGGGGGAGGCAACGGCACAAAGCTCCCTGCCGAGCACAAGCACGGCCCCGCTGCCTGCAGGAAGGCGGACATGGGCACTGGAGCTCAGGCAGGCCTGCCCTACACCAGCATGAGACAGAAAGCATACACGCCAAGGAAGCCGAGCCCAAGCAGGAGGAGCGGGTCATGTGCGACACAGTATGAGAAAGCGGCAAACGTCAAGTGCAGGGAGGGCCTTCTGGGCCAAAAGATGGCAAGCTCGGGGAATCACCTATCTCGTGCGAGGGCTATTGGGAGACACCGGAGGGCGCACCAACTAGGCGCATCCAGGTGCGCAACATGGAGGCGATCTCACCGCTAGCGCCCCACTTGGGCACAGTCGCAGTTCCCCTGCTGATGCACCCGAGAGGAGACAAATGGCTGAGCGCCGGGGTTGGAACCCCCAGACCCTCCCATCCGCCAGGAGCCGCCGGCGAATGCCCCCTACCAAACAGGGCTCAACCCGCATCACCAGCCAATTTGTCCCACACCGCCCGCCCAACAAGCTCACCCTGAACAGCGGGTCCCCTGGACAACACGGGAGGAGGGGAGCAGTGCAGGCCTCAGATGGCCTGAGGAGGAACAGCGATGGCTGGCAAAGAGTAGAGAGACACGTGCAGGAATGGGAGGCCACCCCCCGCCAGGGGCAAGATAGCAGGGGAAGCTCCAGAGAGAAAAGCCTCCAAGCAAAGAGGAGGGGTGGGGACAGACACCTTGGGCACGGGCCAGGCCACTAGGAAAACCACAGAACATCCCAACCACCTGCAAGAGCAGCCCGAAACGCTGATGGAACGCTCTTACAGCGGGCAGGTGGGGGACGCAAGGCGGACTGGCCCCGTGACGCACACGCACCGCCATCAGCGCTGGACGGGGCACAGGACCAGATGGCAGGAGTAGGAGGACATGGGGGCCTCATGTACCCCACACACACCATGGGTTTGCCGTCACTGGCGGGAGGTGTGAAGCCACACTCACGTGGTGACCCCCCCAACAGGAGCACCAGGCACCGGCCCAGGGCTCAGGGGGGCCCTCTCCTGACTCGGAGGGTGGAGGAGCGGGCCACAGTCAGGCAAAGAGTGGGCGCAGATCCCGCCACGGAACCGGCGGGCCCCCCCCTCCACCACAGCAGAGCTTTGGGAAGGAGGACAACTCTCGCCCAGAGACTCACCGATCAACGGCCACAATGCAGCATGTCAGTGGTCAGGCGGCCACCGTAACAAGGCACATCCTTTTCTTGGGTCACTAGCCAAGGCTCTGCTCTGCTCACTGTTCACTCTGGCCTCAGCAACCCCATTAGGGCTCAAAAGGAAACCTTAGAGGAGACAACCAGGACGTGGGAGGATCTGCGGTACAGGCAAAGGATCTGGCACAAGGGCGTCTTGAGCTTACGCAGCTGGGCAGGGAGAGGAGCCCGCAAACCACCACCATGGGTCGGGCTCCCTGGTCCAGAGTCTCGCGATGTGGCACTGCAGAACTGTCCAACCCTCCCATAAAGGGAGGAAAAAACACTCCGCGGGTGGTCTCCCCCAGGTCCATCAAGCCAGCCCAACCTCAATAGCTTACATGCCCACGAGAGCCCCCAGAGGGGGTAAACACACACGGGCACAGGTTCAGCCCATCCCAGCAAGCCATTGCTCCCACCCCCTCATTTAATTGGAATGAGAAGATGCCTTCAGAAATCAGAATGGTCCAGATCCACTCTTCCAACCACCAGGGGGTGAAGCCAAACAGCCCTTCCATGCCTCCCACTGAAGCCAAGCCTGGACCCCACCCTGACTGCGCTGCAAAGAGCCTGGAGAAGAGCAAAGATGAACACAGACAACCATGATCCCAATGACCGTGTCATGCACTCCTTCCATGAGCCAGCCAAGCCAGCTGCCTGCAGGGAACAGACCTTCTTCAGTCTGATTGCCACCCGGAGGGCCACCAAGAAGCAGGAGGGTGTGCTGGTCAACCCACACACCCCCAGCTAGACATGACCAACCTGAGGAAATGAGATGACAGTCACCTCACACTTGGCCCTGTGGGTGCAATCTCTGACCAGTGTGCCCACTGGTTCAACTCAGGCAGGACCACTGCAGTTCAGCCTAGCAGGTGGACCTCCTAGAACAATGTCTCAGTCATAAGACTAGAGCTGCAGACTACAAGAAAGACATAACAGAAAAGCAGCCACAAGGTGGAACCCCACAATGGCCTCAGCAGCAGCAGGATCACCAGTGGCCTCTGAGCTTGAAAGGCAGGATGTTCAAAATCACCTGGAGATGCCCAATTGGCAGGGTCACCTGGCAGTGAAGGGGTGTGGGGGTCTGAGGAAAGGACCAGGCGAGTGGTTGGGCAGGGAAGGTGTAGAGAGCCATTGAATCTGGAGATAATTGGATCACATATTTGGGGCTAAAGCAAGGCCAGCCTGCCTGCCTCCCTGCCCAGAAAACATAGAGAACCAAAAAAAAAAAAAAAAAAAAAGCTACCTAAACAGCTGTTTCAGCCCCAAGGAGGCAAAGGGCCCAGGCCAGCCAGGCAAACAAGTTGCTAGGAAGTGGGGCTGAGGTTGACGTTCTTCTTGGGAGTGTATAAATAGGCATGCTACAGTGGTTGAGCAGTCTTTTTCTCTCAGTGACTTAAAGCAAATTATATCCAGAACTGGGAAAATTTTCACATGACCCTGATGAGTACATCAATGTCTGTAGAGGATTTGCTCAGATCTCTAAGCTAGGCTGGAAAGATACAATATTACCCTTATGTCAAACAATGACTTCTAGTGAGAGACAGGCAGCACCACAAGATAGCAAGTCAGGGGAACGACCAGTTCCCATTGGTGCACAATCAATTCCCACCCAAGATCCAGAGTAAGAAATGGGAACAAGAGACATTTTCAAGCAAGTATTCTTGAAGGTCTAAGGAGGACAAATTGTAAAACTTCTAGTTGTTTTAAATTGTCAGCTATGCCTCAGAAGAAAGGTGAAAACCGCTGACTTCTTTTTTTTTTTTTATTTAAAAGAGAATAAAACAAAAGGGGGCAGTACAGAGCAGATCACAACAGGACAACATAGGCAACACAGTACTTTACATTAAGTCAACTGGACATCAACAGTATCTAACACCATATCTCTTACTCTGCTATAGTTGAGCATAGTTTCAATTACAATAATATCAAACATAACACAATAGTATAAAGCCATGCATAGAGTGAAAGACTTACAGGGCTTTCTGAACCGAATAACAGAAAATGATCAATGGGTACTATAATATCTCATTTTTGATAAAAAAGAAAAAAATTTGTTTGAACTATCACACATATTCAAATTCCAATAAGACACAATGTAGTAGATAGAACCAACGGTAGTACAACAAAAAAAGCATGGTAGGACTTCTAAGAAGGATAATATTAAATCAGCAATAGCTGTCATAATGTTTTCTTCAAAACAGCTGTTCATATCATCACGTATGATATAGTCAAACAAAACAGGATAACACCATTCCAACTGATGATTTAAAACTTTAAAAGACTTCGAACCTATGAGATGGGGCCTCATGCTTACCATAAAGTCTTATATACTCTTATCAAATCTCATATTAGGGAGATTATATTGTATTTACCCTTGTGAGTTTGGTTTATTTCACTTAAGAGAATGGTCTCAAGTCGTGTCCATTTATTTATAAATATCTCGATGTGATCATTCTTTATAGCTGAGTAGTACTCCATTGTATAAAAA
>PVJX010033723.1:0-19456 GCA_004027295.1 Dolichotis patagonum | reverse complement strand
GCTGCTTCATAAATATTTGTAGGATAGAGTCAGTTGTATAAGATGTCAAATTTATTATGATGTTATTTTTCCTGAATTTCTGAAAAAAACTAAATGAATTGAGGTACAAGCATTTAAGATTTAAAAAGAAAAGATAGAGATTGTAAATCTAAGCAAGTTGTTAATACCCATCCTTTCTTGTCATCTGCTTTAAGACCCACCAACCCTTTCATGAGCTATTTATTTCATCACAAAATCCACATGCTGATGTAATTCTGTCTTGTGTAGTGTCTATATGACACTCTGCAGTGTCTATATTATTGGTGTATTAACAGTTGATTAATTCCTCAACTCATAACTCAGCGAATACTTTTCTTAATAAAATAATAAACATGTACAAAATGCTTATGAATTCGTGGGAAAAGATCTGAATTCCCTCCCTGTGATTCTCAAAATAATTGACAGATAGAAATTATCACTATTCCCATTGTTCAGAAACTAGGAACACAATGATCAGTTAAGCAATTTGCTAAATTCATGTGGCTAGGAAATGGCAGAGACTGGATACAAACAGTGAATGCCTGCTTACGGAATTCAGTGTTTTCAGTACTGCATTTGTCTCCATAGACAGTGCAAGATAAATATGCTTCATGAACTGCCCGGCATTTATACTCTAGTAGAGTTTTTGTTGTTGTTGTTGTTGTTGTTGTTGTTGTTGTTAGTCTGTTTTCTGTTTCTACAAATACAACATTATAGAGTGGGTAATCTGTGAAGACAGCAGGTTTATTTTGGCTTATGATTCTCACTGAAAGTCTCAAATAAACATGTGGTGATAGGTTTCTTGCTGCCAGAGTTTTGATTCAATACAGACCATGATGTGGTCAGAGATATGCTGCTAAGCTACCACCAGCCCATCTTTAAACACCATACTGTAGTTGCTTTAAATTTCCACAAATACAGCACCTCAGAATGGGGACTAAACTTCAATACACAAATCAAAAGCCATGAATCATACATTTCAGGACAAATGCCAACAAAAGAGAGCTATTCTGTGACTTGAACTTTAATTTTCGTACATTTCATTGGTGAAATAAGACATCATTTAACAATTCTTTGTTAATTATTTCTTATTTTTCTCAATTTTATTTTCCTTCTATAGAATCTACATTTGAAATATCCAATGGGTTGTAACAATTGTAAATCTTAGAAAATATTTTAAGACTTACTTATGTTTCCTACTGAAAACAATTAAGTACATAACAAAATAAGATGTGAATTTCTTGAAAACACAGCTACACCTTAATGCTCTTATGTGCAAACATCTATTGCCTAAGAAATAGCCAAATCTCAGCATTTTGCACACTACCTTTTGTCATCATCATCTATATTGGCAGATAGGGCTCTGACTCACAGTGCAGATCAGCTTGGAACTTTTCCGAGTGGTAGTGGCAGAACCACCCTACAAACCCTTGCTTCAATAACAACTTATCAAAGCCAAGTCACATCCCTGAGCCCAAAGATAGTATAAAGAAATGCAATTTGCTCATGATATGACTATGAGAAGCACTGTGACACAATCTATCACAGAGTGTTTCACTACCAGTAAATAACATCTATCTGCTTATTCATATATGTGTTGGCTGAAGTGCAAAGTGCATCTGTCTATACATGCAATCTAAAATTTTCCTTATATCTCCACCCTGTCACAAGAAGTGTAGGCATGTCTACATTTTAATCCTGATTAAAGTGACACTTATCTTTCCTGCAAAGCAGGAATCATGGCACTTTCAAAGTGTGTCCTTGTTGTTTCTGTTATAAAAGAAATGTTTTACATGGCTGCACAGATATTCCTGTCACTAACAGGGTCCTACATGTCATAATTTTCCCGTTGGCCTTTGCTTTGGTTCATACTTTGCTAAAAAGCAAACATCTTCCTATGCAAAATTTGTTATTTGTTTCAGGTTATTAGCAGAGGCTAAATGTCTAGCCAGAGTTGTCTGAAAAGCTATTAAAAGAAAGTGACAGTCTCACTTTCTTCTTTCACTATTCTTATGTATTATTATTTAAATTTTTGTGCATTTTACTTGCAAGAAATGATATTTCATTTGTTTATTGCTATAGATGAATTTTTAAAAACACATTGTCTATTTAAAATTTTGTTTATTCTTTCCTTCCTTAATCAATTACATTATAAAACTTCTCACTTTTGGAATTTCACAACTTGGAGCACTACGTGAATATGTAGATTTTAAACAATTATAGCAGAGCGGTCCTTATCAACCATCCAATCATCCCTTCTTCTGGGCTGATGACAGTCACCTAGAATTCTCCTTTCTACTTTCTGCTTATTAGCATGCAAAATTCATTGAAAATTTTGAAAGACACTGAAAAAATTAATGTCTCCTTGCTGCTTGAGAACATGTAACCTAAACTTTTCTAAACATTTTTTAGACCAGAAACATCCAAGAGAATTTTAGTATTAGCTACACTTATAAATTTGCTACCAGCCACATCAATAAAAAAATACTGAAGCAGGGATAGATTGGTGACAGCAACAGGAATGTGGGTCAGTTAGAAAGAAGAACTTGTGAAAAATTATAATGAGGCAGGTGAATTGAAAAAAGGGTAGCCAGATTGGTACTGATAACAAAGAACAGATGAGTAGGTAGGGACAGTGTGGTCCTTTGTATGTCCATGTGAGAGTGGGAAGGAAGGGCAGTAATGGGGTGGGAAAGAAAAGGCAAAGTGGTAAGTTTCACTGCAGACTTCACTGTTTCACTGTGACTCCACCCACACTTGTATAATACTGGAAAGCCAAACCACAAAACTGCAGTACAGTGTACTGGGAAGAATGGATTCTACACACACACACACATGCCTGTAGAGAACAGAAGTGAGTATGCAGAAAACAAGTTGCATCCTATTGAATATAATCACTATATGCACAGCACTTGTCTTGACCTCAAGCCAAATTTTCACATCTCCTCTGATATTAGGGACCTCTGTAGTTCATTCCAGTCACCTACCAGATGTTATGATACACAACAAAAACAAACAGCGAGACAAAATAGTGGTGCAGAGGAGAACTGGGATTATCTGGTGTTCACGGTGAGCAAAAGGCCGTGAGGCAGACAGAACCTTGGCATTAACTGATTAAGTCTGTATCAAGGACAATGGGGGAAGGGTAGTGAGTGTCAAGAATGGTAATGGTGACTATGATGGGCTAGCAAGAACAAAGCATTCTTACAAGGATAAGACAAGGGACAATAAAGAAACTGTAGTTTCCCCAGACGCCTTATCATCCTTGGCAGCTCTTATCTTGTCCTCTGAGTGCCACAATGTCACTAGCCCTAGGGCTTTCATCTGTGACCAGAAGAAAGTGGGAAATTTCCCTGATCTAAGCTGGCTCAAAGGGCAGGACAAGGACATCCTCTTGATACAATTTATCATTTGTTGTCCCTGACACTCTGACAAAGCTAACCATTAATTCTGGCCTAGAATCACCTTATTCCTAAATTCACATTTTCTGTTTTCCAATAATCACATCCACCTGGATAGCCAATAGCAACCTGTCATTTAAAAGACCCCCACTGATCTCATTTACAACACCATTTCCTCATCTCTACCCCTAACTCTTATTGCTACCAACTCTTCTTCCTCCTTTATTTTCAATTTCAGCTAAGAGGAACAGCTACTACCTAGCCAGATAGCCTTCAGAAACCTGTCGTTATTGAGTTTACTACATCTTTTCACAAAGTATTCCAATTTCCACATCTCAAACTTGTCTTTACACAGTCCTCAAACTCAAACCTGGGCTTTGATCTGATGCCATGTCCTTTCCTTTCCTTGCATTTACTTAGGCTATTTTTCTACGAATGTGTTCAATAAATATTTGATGAATGGAGCAAAAAGTGGATTCAACTACCAAAATGTAAAGAATGCTTCCTTGTAGAGGTATCTGCCTTGACAGAAGAATCCCAAAATGAAACAAACTGTTCAACTAACAAGAATTCTTATGGGAAACTATCACTTAGATTGAGAATTTGAACAGTTCCATTTTAAACCCTAAAACCTTTACCTTGGATTTGAAGTTTCCATGGGGCACTTTCTGCACCAGACACTGAACGTCTGCAGTAGTCCCTCACTTTAGCAATATAGTGTGCTGTTTTCATCAGATCATCTCTCCTCTGTAAATATTTGCACTTTGACGCAATGACCTACCACCAGGCAGTACTTCACAGTCCTCTCTTCTGGAGCTTTTCCTGGATTCCAAGGAAAAAACAACCCACATTCCCCTGCCTTCTCCCTGGCAGGAGAGAGTTACAGCTCCCTGGAGTTTCTCTCCTCTGTGCACACCTTCTGACATTAACAGCCGTTTCCATGCACTTAGTTACTTTATGATAGAAAAGTTTAGAAGTATCTTCATTCCTCTGGCTTCTTCTATTCCATATTTACAGTGTTTTTAATTACATAGGAGAGCAAACTTTGTTTGGCATAGAATCTACTAGTTCTTGACTTATAAATCTAAAGCTACAGAGAAAGTTTTCTTTTTAAATCACCTTGGTATTTGTAGGAGGATTTTATGGAGTGTTTTATTTGAGATTGGCCACTGAGTACATTTGCTAGTGAATTAATGTATCTAGGTAATCAATAAACAAACACTCACTTCTAAAATGTACACTAGGAAAGACTGAGAAAATCACTGTGTAAGCAAACATCTACTGAGGCTGAAGTTCTAAAAACCCTTCTTAGAGTTTTTCACAGAAGTGGAAAATCTTTCTTTGGCTGACCTGATAGCTTTGAATAAGAAGCAAATAATGATAATAGGAAGAAAAAATTCACCATGCTTTTATTTCCTCTCTCTTTGTTCCAGGAGAAAACGCTGGATTTTCAGTTTATTTAACTGAATGTGTTCAAAAGTTTTGATATGTTAAATCAGGTGTTGGTTAGCTATGATTTTGACCATCACCCAAAAGTAGAAGATAACCTGAACTTACTGAAATCATGCAGGTCATTATAAAAGATCATGCAAAAAGCTGCTGTTAAGTGGCAAAGGATGAAAACTCCTTGTGAAAATTTATACTTTAACACTGAAAATTAAGTGCGATTCTGTATTTGAAACACATCACTCTTAGTGATGTTTATAGTAGGAAAATTGCAAAGCAAATTCTGTTGGCTTAGAAACTCCTCCAAGAAACAAAGATGGTGGTTGTCCTAACTCATTGTGATAGTTTTCATTTTTGTTTAGCATGTACTATACAACAACTTAATGGGCATTCTGAAAGTTTTCATGTATTTCTTTGGTCTCCTTCCTGAGCCTAGCAGAAAACTACATTCTCAATCCACCTATAGTTAGGGTCATGTGAGTAACCATTGCCACTGAAACAAAAGTATGTGTGTCACCTCCAGGCCAAGGCATATATGAGCAAATCTGCCAACTCTATACTTTTTTCTTCTATTCAACAGCAAACATAAACAACCCATGTTGATGTGGGAAGCCACATGGAAGAGCAACCTAGATCCCCAGAACACCTGAGAGCAGCTCCCCTTTAAGAATACGACTTTTGTTGTGTTAAGCCATTCCAACTTCAATTTTTTCTACTGCATCATTTAGCAATGGTTTTAACCTAGACATACACAATTACTGGTTTTTGTTAGCCTTACTTAAATATTTTAATTACAAATGCAATAGTAGTTGATATAGTCATTCATTAAAAAATTAGTACAAATAAATTGCAATCATCTCTCTTGCAAAATTCCTCTAATATTTATCCTTACTTTCTCAAATAGCAATCAGGTATAAGCTATTACAATGCTGACTCAAGGCTTTCCTTGTAACTACATGTGCTATAAAAGTATATGGTGTTTTTAACATCCATGAGTAACAATGTGCATATTGTTTTACTACTTTCTCTTGAACTTGGAGAAATAAATGCTGAGTCTTTCTGTGACAGCACACTCACATACACACACACACACACACATACACACACATTCACCTCCCTTTTTTAGCTCTTTTGTTGAATTTGAGGGCGTGCATGTGCCATAGTTACCTGGTCACCTACTGATGAACACAAAAATTGTTTTACATTTATTGTTATGATTTATAGAACTGAAGTAAGTGCCTTACCACATGTGTTTACAGGTAAACTTGCATTGTACCTTAAAAGAAAGACACTGCAAGGGCAAACTGGATTAAAGTTGAGGTGTGGCAATTATAAACTTTCATAAATACTGCTAAGCTTTCAGTACACAGTCTATATACAAAGTCATGTTAGCACACATTAAAATAAATATATGGCTATACAATGCCTCTTGGGCATGTTATAATAGTAATCATTTAAGTTTTTGTTTAATATGAGTTTAAAACTATGTCCTAGTTTTTTTAATTCATATTTCTTTTTTTCCTTAATTTTATTAGAAAATTTACTTAATCCTACACTCATACAAAATGAAATTTATGCAGTGCTATCTGGAGTAGCAGAACTTCTCTAGACATGCCTTGATACTCCAAAATGTCAATACAACCTTTTTCTTTAATTTGGGAGAACAAGATTCCATCACAATGAACAAGTGTTAGGAAATGGTTCCATGCAGGACAGCTTCAGATAGCAAGGTTTTTCTTGAGGATTATGGGGAGACCAATTTTCTGTGTCCATAAATGAGAGATCATGTGTTGAACCAGATCGAAGAGCTCATACAGCCAGCAGACACGTTGATGGATCTAGAGTTCAGCATAAGGCAAAGTAGAAACCAGATGAAAAGAGAGCACTGAATGTGTTAGAGGAACTGGCAAACTTTCATAAGTAAATTATGGAAGTCTCTGAATAATTTTTGCCGTCCTAAAGTTTTCAGGTGATCTGAGTAGGAAGACCTGTTAGACAAAAGGAATTGAGGCAAGTCAGACATCTATACACCCTTAGAATTTTGTCTTTTTACTTTGTTAGGCAGAGTAGAGCTAGCTCACCGCTGTAGTATAGTAATACTACTGATAGATTCTTACAGAGTATATATCTTGACTACACTGAAAGTTCAGTGCATGCTGGCCAATGTTTACAGATGAAAGCTGTCTTCTTGTCTCCTTGAGACAGATATTTCTTCCTCTGGATAGAGTGAAACCACTGTACTAAGCTTAGGGCCATGAAGAGAGGACAACATACTTGAGGATAATAGATACTCTAATGATGTGATTGATGGTAGTTGAGTCTGGCTGTGAGTACCAATGAGCAGAAAAAGGGGGTGTGCAGCTGTAAGGAGGAGAAAAATGGACATGGTTAGGCTGGTGCTAATTACTTCAATAAATCTACACCTAAAAGGATAGGCTTGTATGTATAGCTCATCTGAAACAATCTCATCTGATTTTCTCAGCTCTGACATTCTCCCATATTTCCTGAGCCCTTGGCATTCCAGGGTGTGGCTACTTCTGTCTCTGTTTACTTCCTGTGTTGCCAAATATACTTCTAGGATATGACATTGACCCAAGGATTTAGACCTTTGCAGAGTGCAGATGAGCTGATGGAAATGGCACACTGCATTGTTGAAATGATGAGGCTGATGCAGTTGTGTGGGGTTCAATACAAAAAGCATCACATATCATCCTGTTGCCAGCATCTTCAAGTCCAACATCACAGTTTTAAGAGCCTAAATGGTACTGTTCACAATAATACTCCAAATTACAGTTTTCCATAAGGCTTCTCCTTAGTTGGGCAGTTGTATCATTTTGAGATAATTTCATGTAAGCTGAAGCCTCTACCAAACGCAAGCTCCACATTTTGGTATTTTAATCCATCTCTTCATCCATTTATCTAACATTTATTGAACATATTCTGAGAGAAAGCCCAAGTATAGATAGGAAAAGGCAAGTTTGAGTTCTAGGATTTGGAAACGTTGTGAAAATATGTGGAAGACTATAATTACTGAGTTCTCAAGGCTACCTGGCTGGGATGTAGCTGCTCCCTTTAACTGAAATTTAAAATAAAGGCGAAAGATGAGTTGGTGACACATAGAGACAGGGGAAGAGAGGAGAAATAATGTGATGAATGAAGTAGGTGAGGACCACACCAGTGACAGAAATGGGAAGGTAGGTGTCTAAACCTAGCTGGTAAAGGGACAGGACCATATCCTGGGTCACATGTGCAAAGTAATTCGCAGAGCCCTGCATGTGGACTTCTCATGAAAACTCAACCAGGTGTTTGATAGGATGACTTTGATGTGACACCAACATAAGAAATATAAAAAAGGGTCAGTCGCCATTAAGCACTCACTATTATGTCTCTTCACAATATCCTAAACTATGCTGTAGTGTGTATTTTGTTTTTTGTTTTTTTCCACTCTTTTCCTACTTTTATTTGGCCAGTGCTTGCCCAGCAGAGCCCATTTTGCCCTACTCTTCTGTTTTTTCACCCTACATTTAATAAATGTGAAACTTTGCCACACTTTTCATGCTTGTTTTATTCAATTCTTTTTTGCAGAAAAGAAAACCTAGAAATCATCTCTGAAAAGACACTCCAGCATTCCTGAACCTAGTAACAAAATTTCTACTTGCTTTTTAGGTGGACATGATCATTGAAAAGCAGAAAATATGAGCCTGAGTAAAAGTAAGGATATCTAGGCTGGTGTTAAGGTTTAGTTTTATAACAGGAGTCATTTGTGGATAATGCGTGAAGTAAAAGCTAGTGTTGTGCTAACGGTGATTATATTCAATAAGATGGCATCTCCTCTTCTACAAACTCGCTCTGCCTCTGCACAAACATGTAGATGTATAGACAGAATTCTCCCTCATAGGCTGTACTCCAGTGTTGATACTTAGTTTTCCAGCACTGTAGAAATGTGACTAAACATCTCATCATTATTGCCCACCATTTCTGCCCATCTCACTCCCACTTGGACACACATAGTACTTACTTATTTTTATTCACATTGCTCCGTCTCAAACAAATCTGATAAAGATGTGTAACTTCATTCATTTTAAGATGACATGCTCAAGATGTTCTAATAGTTTTTACTTCAAAGACCTGAAAAGAATAATCTGTGTCTGGGGCTCACAGTGCTACCTGCCATCAATGGGTATTCATACTTGAAATGACGAGTGTTTTTTTTTAATGTGTGTTATGTGTGAGCTCACCTGATGACCAGGTCCCATGGCATCAAGTAGAAATATTTGACCATACCTGTTGGAACACAGAATAGTCAGACATACAAGAAAAAAGTATATGTTTCCTTCCATTTATTTTCTGTCATGATTTGGAATACTATAACACACTTTATATGAACATATACTGTGTTATATTTTTTGTGCTACTGGGAATTGAGACCAGGAATCTACATCACTATCCCTTTTTAGTCATTAATTTTCATTTTTGAGCCAGGGGCAAGATAAGTTACCCAGGCTGACCTTGAACACACAATCCTCATGACTCAGACTCCTAAAGTAGTACAAGCTCTACATTTGTTACAGGGAATATCTACTTGTGGTGAATCCTTTTGGCTTTATATTTTTTTTAAAAAATCTGATTAACCTTTGTTTATGAAGATATATTCACTGGGTACAGACTTCTAGGTTAATATTTTTCTCCTACAATAATTTATAGGTAGTCACATGATCTTGTAGCTTGCATCATTTCTTGAGAAGAAATCTACTGTCGTCATAATCTTCACTCCTCTGAATTATCTTTCATTTGCATTTACCCCCCCCCAATTTTTTTCTCACAGGTTTAAGCATTTTGGCTACAGAGTGTCTTGCACAATAGTTTTCTTCACATTTCTTGTACTTCAGGGCTCTTTTAACATCTTGGATCCATGCATTTATAGTTGTCAGTCAAGTTGGGATAAACATAGGTCTTCTTTCTCTTCTCCCATATTCCAGAGATCTCTGTAATTCTTTGCTGGATGTCCAAAGCCTTGAATACTTTCTTTCAAATATTTTACCTGGTTTCCTATGGTCATTTCTAAAGTGACAGAAAAACATTTCTCCATCTATGATGATAGCAGATGATGAAATAAAATAAATTCTTTATTTTTTTATTTATTTTTTTATTGGTACCAGGGATCAAACTCACAACTGCCTGCTTGCAAGGCAGGCACTTATGCCACTGAGCTAAATCCCCAGCCCCAATAAATTCTTAAATATTAAAAATTTGCAAAGTTAGTCTATGTGCTGGTCACAGGATTAATACAAAGTATATACTATAACCATGTTCTAAGCATTTATCAACTCTGTGAAGTATTGTTTATAAGCTAATCCATTTTTATTCCTGTTTTCATCTCAGCAGTTCAGGCCCTTGATGTCTAAACTAATGTAATAATTTTCTCCAGTATTTCATATTTTAATAATGTCTCCATTTAATCGATTGCAACAGATGGCACGTAATACAATGACTAACATCACTAGGTCATAGATTGGATATGAAACAGACATTGACTTAGCTAATTAATACTCCATGGGAATGAATATAGAAGATAGTTGCCAAATGAGAGCTCAGGGTCCTACTAAGCTTACTCATTGTCCAAACTGATTCACTTATCAAGCAATTTTTCAATCTGTGAAAACATCTATATCTTCGAGATATAAAAAGAAATGATTAAAGACTATAATATTTTGATTAGGCCAATCTTCTTTTCTTATTCTATCTTGCTGAAGTGTGGGTCTAGTCCTTGAAATGATGTAAAATATTTTGTTTCATCCAGGTTCCTAACAAATGTATTTGCAAAATAATGGCATATACAATAAATATTGTAATAAACAACATTCACAGTATACCATATAGTAAGATAAAGATTTCTTGTTAAATTTGTTCATGTATGTCCTTTCTTGATAAGATTTCTGACAAAATTATCAAGCTATTCAAATATAGGGAATGCAGTAAAATTTGTGTAATCTCTCTTGAGAAATTTTGATTATCTCCTTGAATAGGTTTTTAAAAATTACTGTGCAAAGAGCACATCTGATTAGGACATATAAAAGGAAACATATAAAGTATTTTGTTCCAAAATTTGTTATAAAACATTTGACCCATCTAATTGTCAAATACCTTGATTTATCCTGAAATTTACATTCAGGGCGCAGTGTATGCCCTTTCTATGAATATGGCCATAAGTGATGTGATAATTAAACACTATAAGTATTCTGAATTGAAATTTTATCAGAAGTATAATGCACATCTCAAGTTTAAAATTTTCAGACAGTATTGTTAGGTTTCAAAAAGATCTATGCAGTGAGATATAACACTAAAATTATTTTCACTCATTTCTTCTTTATAAATGTAGATAGTGGAAAGCTTAATTTTATAAGTGTAGCTCACAGTATATTTTCTCTTAGATATTGCTGATGTATCTTATTTGTACACAAAAGCTTAGGCTAGCTTTTTGCAAAAAACAAGGAGATATTAATATTTTTAGCATTTAAAAAAAATTTCAAGGAATTCAGAAAACTAACAACCAGAAAGTAAGTAGCTAAGAGAATAAATTCTAAATCACCATCATCAACACAGAAGGAAAGGTGGTTGAATGATTGTTGAGTCCACCTCTGGCAGTAGTTCCATTTTGTCTAAACATTCAAGCAATTCCATGATTTGTGAAGTTTCAAAAATTGGAAATTTTACAATGTGTGTAGTTATTCTTAGTTCAAATTGTAGGGCTTGTGCAGGGCCTAACTAACCACCCCAACCAGCTGGAGAGCCTCAGTGCAACTCAAGTGCCCCAGGAAGTACTTGCTTAAGGACCTATCTAGACAGGGAGCATTGGTGTATTGTGCAGGGCCTGGGAAAGGTCCACCAAGTGAATTCCACCTGGCCATGGAGACCACCCCACCTGGACAAGCAGACATCACCAACTCAGGAAGCAAATGGGACTTTACATTTGGCTGCTATGGATGAATACAGAAGAATGACAAAGTGAAAGAGCCAAATGCAATCTTAAACATTCAGCTCAATCTAAACATGTCCAGAACACACAAACACGGAAGAAGTGTAAGTTGCACACCTGAAATTTCTGAAATAATAGCAACTGAAGAGCTAAAACAACTCCATGAAGCTGTAAACAAAATCAGATCACAAATAATCTCCCAGGTAAAACAAGAAATGACAAACATAGTGAAAGAAATGTTGAGCGTATCTAAAGAAGACATAGTTAAAAAGATTGGAGAAACATTGGAAAATGATGGACATCTTGAACGAACAATATAGGAAAGAACTAGAATGCATGGAACAGGTTCAAAGAGATATCCAGGAAATTAAAAATTCTGTTAAAAACTGGCAAAACCACTTGAAAGAACATGGAAAGAGACTTTCAGACCTTGAAGACCAGATTGCAAATAGCAATCAGGAAAGGAAAGATCTTTCAAAAATAAAAAGGAACTAGGAAATAACAATTCTAAAGTTTCAAGATGATGCAAAGAAAAACAATACAAATTTAACAGATATAAGCGAAACAAGAATCAACACAAACGACATAAAAAGAGTATTAAAAGAAGTAATAGCAGAAAATTTCCCAAGAGTGGGAAAAGAAACTGACATAATGATAAGTGAAATATATGGAACTTCAATTAGCCATAACCAAATTTAATCTACACCAAAGAATGTAACAATCAAGATCCCAGAAATTCATCAGAAGAACACAATGTTAAAAGCTGTTAGCGAAAAGAAGCAAAACACTTGTAAAGGAAAGTCCATCAGAATCACAGAAGACGTCTCAACAAAATAAAGTCAAGAAGATCATGAAGTGAAGTATCTCAGTCTCTAAAAGACAACTTCCAACCCAGACTGATGCACACTGAAAAATTGATGGAGAAATAAGATAATTGTTCCAAATCCCCACTATCATTTGTTACTGATTGATTTCTTCATAATAGCTTTTTTCTTTTTTTCTTTCTTTTTTTTCCAGTACTGGGGATTGAACTCATGACCTCATAGATGCCAGACAGGCACTTATGCCACTGAGCTAAATCCCTGGCATAAAAATAGCCATTCTTTCTTGAGTGAGATGTAATCTCAGTGTTATTTTCATTTGGATTTCTTGAATGACCAGTGATGTTGAACCTCCTTTTTATGCATTTATTTGATATTTCTAGTTCTTTATCTCACATTGTCACAAAGAGACAGATCAAGAAAACAAAATATTGGCAAAGAAATAGCAGAACTAAATCAAATTTGGGAACAATGGACCTAGTAGATGTACACTGAATGTTTCACCTGACATAATCAGAATACACAATCTTCTTCACTGCACATGGGCCATCCTCTTAAATAGACCATATACTAGCCCACTGAACATGCTTAAGGAAATGCAAAGAATTAAAATAACCCTATGTATATTATCTGCCCATAGTGCAATAAAATTAGAAATTAATAATAAAAATACAGTAACCATATAAACACATGGAAATTAAATAACACTCCCCTAGACAACCAATGGATCATAGAACAAATGAAACACTATCTACAATAGAACAAAAATGCAAATACAACTTACCAGAACCTGTGAGACACAATAAAAGCAGGCCTTAGAAGAAAATTTATAGCAGTAAATTCCCATATCAGGAAAACAGAACAAACACAAATAAACAACCTAATTCTGCATCTCAAACTTCTAGAAAAAGAAGAGCAAGTCACACCCAGTGCCTAAGGAAGGGAGGAAATTATAAAGATCAGAGCAGAAATTAATGCACTTGAAACTAAGAAAACAAACCAAAGAATTAATGAATCCAGAGGTGGTTCTTTGAAAGAATGAATAAAATTGATAAATCCCTAGCCAATCTTATCAAAAAGAGGGTGAAACCATCAAAATCCATGCAATAAGGAATGAAAAGAGTAAAGTTACTACACATCAGTATCTACTTTGAAAACATTTACTCTTACAGGTTTGACAACACAAAATAAATGGGCAGATTCCTAGAAACATATGAATTACCAAAGTTGTATCAAGAAGATGTAAATCTGCTGAATAACCCAATTCAGTTAATGGAATTGAAAACTTACCAACAAACAAAAGCACAAGTCCTGATGGAGTTACTGCTGAATTCTACAAGTAGTTTAGGGAAGACTCAATGCAAACGTTCCTCAAACTCCTTAATGAAATTGAAAGGGAAGCAAGTGCTCCTAACTCATTCCAGCTATAAAGTATTATCTTAAAACCAAAAGCAGAGAAAGACCCAACCAAGATGTAAAAGGCATCTAGATTGAAAACTACAGTACTCTGAAAAGGGAGATTGAAGAAGATATTAGAAAATGGGGAGATTATTCTCTGTTATTTGGTGGCAAGGACCAATATAGTGAAAATGGCCATGCTTCCAAAACTGTTATACAGATTCAATGCAATCCCAATCAAAATTCCAATAACTTACCTCACAGAATTAGAAAAAAAGAATCCTAAAATTCATCTTGAACCAATGGAGTCCTAGAATAGCAAAGGCAATTGTGGGCCACAAAGGCAAGATAAGGAGTATCACAATCTCTTAACTTGAATTTATACTATAAAGCTACAGTCATAAAAACAGTGTCGTACTGACAGAAAAAAACGGATCTGAAGACCAATGGAACATATTAGAAGATGCAGAAACAACTTCAGACACACTAAGTTACCTTATTTTTGACAAAGGTGCTAAACACATCCACTAGAAGAAAGATAGCCTCTTTAATAAATGGTGCTGAAAAAACTGGCTCTGCACATGCTGAAGATTAAGTTGGATCGATAACTTCCACCATGCATTAAACTAAATTCAGAATGGATCAAAAATCTAAATATTAAAACAGAAACAATAAATCTGCTGGAAGATAGAGTAGGCAAAACTCTTGAATACATTAGGTTAGGCAAAGATTTTATAAACAAAACTCTGCACAGGAACTTCACAAAGAATCAACAATTGGGTTTTAATCTTATTAGAAAAAAGCTTTTGCACAGCAAGAGAAACCACCAACAGAGTGAAGACACATCCCACAATGTGGGAAAAATATTTCCAGCCATAATTCCTATGAAGGATTACTATCAAGAATATATAAAAACCTCAAAAAAATCAGTCTCTCAAATTTAAAGACTCAATCCAAATTTGGGCAGCTGAAATGAATATGCACTTCTCAGATGAAGCAAAATAAACAGCAAATAAATATATGAAAAAATGTTCAACCTCATTGGTCATTCAAGAGATACAAATTCAAACAATACTGAGATTCTGCCTCACCCTGGAAAGAATGGTTATTATTAACAAATCAACAAATAAAAAATGCTGGAAGGAGTGAGGAAAAAGGAATCTTTCTCTACTGTTGGTGGAAATGTGCATTGGTGCAACCACTATGTAAATCAGTGTGGAGATTCCTCAAAAAACTAGGATTGGAGGTCACATTTGACCCAGGTATTCCCATTCTGGGTATCTTTCCAGAAGAATTAAAAACATCATACCACAGTGATATTTGTGTACCCATGTTTATAGCAGCACAATTTGTAATATCTAGGTCTAGGAAACAACCTAAGTCCCAATAAACTGAGGAATGGATAAAAAAAGATGTGGTGTTTTTATACAATGGAGTAATATTCAGACATAAAGAGGGATAAACTTGTCCTTTTTATAGGTAAATGTATTTAACCTAAGACCATACTCATGAGTAAAATAAATCAGACATACATGTGTAAGCATCATATTGTATCACTAGTATGAGAAGCTGAAAATCAATATCTACATAAAGATAGTTAAGATAGTTATACTACTGATTTCTCTGGGATCATTGAGGAGAAAGGTTTGTGCTAGTATTGTTTGGACAATTAAATGTAGATGTCTTGTACTCTGAGTAAGTGATTTGAAGATAAGAATACAGAATGTATATACATCCCTTTGGTAGCCCTTAATTACTGTGTCTTGAAATTTCGCTTTACTTTTTTTCCCTTTAAAACAAAATAAAATAAAAAAACCCCAGAAAATTCTGTGAAGTAAACATTCCCTTCATATGGTGATTTTACTTTCAAGGGAGACATTTTAAAGGGGACTGGGGACAAAAATAGAAAAAATAGAAAAGTATTAGAAGCAAGTCTTGAGGTCAAAGGAAGATTATGCAACCTTTGAGAACTGATGAAGAAGACAGGAGCGAAAGAATAAAGAAACAGAAAAATACTAAACAAACCACAGAAAGCTAGAAACAATGTTCTCACTCATATAAAATAGGGATAATCAAGAAAAAAGAGAAAATATTGAAAAAATAAAAAACCCACTTTAGAGTATGCCTCTGCTGTCACTGGTACACATAGAAGGCAGACATAGCCCAGATCTGTGTTGATTGATTCCAGCAAGATTTCAGTTACATTATGGTGGAGTGGTGGAGATTCTAGCAAACCTGAGTTTTCCACTCCACTGAAGTTCAGGCTGATCTTGGTTTCTGAATACAAACCTGGGGCTCAAGTTTTCCAGACCACAGTACACCAGGTACCTCTTCCTGGCTTGAATTCAGCTCCATGATCCAGAATGTCTCCCAAGGCTGCACCTTGCTGTGACACTGGGAGTCCAGAGATGAAGCTCACTCAGTGCTACTCTGTGTCCTGAGTTCAGTTGGCCTCTTTCCAAAATTTTGACCAGCCAGTCACTCTCTCCTGGGGACTTTTGTTTCCAAATCACTCACCAGCCACTGCAGTCTATAGCATCCAGTGCTCTGTTCTACTGGTGCATTTCTCTGTGGAGGCCTCTGGAGTCACCTATAGTCATTGTGCCTCTATAGGTTAGAGCAAGCACTGTCACACTGTGAGCTGGGATTCAGGGAGAATGCACGGTTTGCTACCACTCTCTTCTGCATTGAGATCACTTTATTTGCTCCCACCGTGGACTCTACTTCTCACTTCAGATACTTGCTGGGACCTGGGTACCCATGTCCTTCCTTTCTCTCCTTCAAACCTGGTTACTATATTCTGGGGTATAGACTCTAAATCTCAGTGAGGCATATTGTCTTCCCAGAGACTTCTGTCATCTTCCCAGAAGTTTGAAAAATGTTTTAATGGACAATAAATATTTTTAAAAATTCAATTACAGCCATGAACAAATGAAATGAATACCATTTCATGTATGTAATATATAAAAGGTTTTAAATAATATCTAAAACTAGTGAAAAGAAAATGAGATTTTCACTATGTATAGAGATTTTGAAAAATATTTTAACAGCTTTTTAGATAACTCTATTTCTAGACATTTAACCTTAGATGATAACATGAAATAAATAAGGCCTAGGGGAAAATCATGACATGTAGGACTCTGCAACACACAGGTACTTCTGAGGAGTCATGTAAAATAATTCCTTAATCACAGAAATAACAGGAGCACACAGTAAAATTGACATGATTCCTACTATACAGGAAAGACAGTTGTCACTTTAATCAGGATTAAAATGTAGACATGACTAAACTTCTTATGACAGGGTGGGGATATTAGGGAAAGTTTAGATTGCATGTGTAGACATACATTTTGCACTTCAGCCAACACATCTATGAAGAGAAAGATAGATGTTATTTATTGGTGAATGAAATACACTATGATAGATTGACTTATTAACTCAAGTTCCTAACATTTCTCTACAATGCAATGTTCCTCATGATCACATTGTGAACAAATTGTACTTTCTCATTACATATCTTTGGGCTTAGGCATGCCATTTGCCTTTGACCAATTGTTACTCAAGCAAAGGTTTATAGGGTGCTTCTTCTGCTCCCATTAGAAAATGTCCTATGAATACATCAGGTCTGAGTCAACCTAAAATGTGTAGGTAAATCCATATTTGCCAATATAGACAGTGATGCCAAAAGGGAGTGTATTAAGATGCTGAGATATAGATATTCACTAATAGTTGCATTAACATCTAGTTGCATTTAAAAGAAATTCACATCTTGTTTTATTAATTCTGAAAATATATTCATAGATTTTAAAATGCTGTAAGCCATTGGACATTCCAGTTGTAGATGTTATATTGCAATGTCAAGCAAAAACATCAAAATGATACCCATGATTTAGAGACAGATTTGTCTATGTCAGTGGGCACTGACTGGAATCAAACACAAAATATCAGTTTAGGGTTTATATTTCATAAGCAAGCAGGAAGAGCAGAGGCAGAATGGTTTGTCAGTTGTGGAAGTGTTCATACATTGTTCATCATAGTGATCAACTATGCATCACAGTGACCAGCCAATTCATTTCATTTATTTTTTTAAAATTTTATTTAAAGAGAAAAGAAAAATAAATACAGAATTCTGAGGAAAAAATGAACAGAACAAAAAGCACTAAGAAAGCATTACTTGATAAATTACAAACTGTCTTCTTGGAAATAGTTGTTTAAGTTAAAGAATTAAAACATACACAGTACACACTCGAACAATGAGACTGTTAACAGTTCTGCTCCATGATCTAACAAAAATAGTAATATGGTTATCCATCTTGCACACTTAAACATACATGCAATTATATCCTTTAGAGCACTTTCTTTTCCTCTCATTTTACAGTAGCAATTACACATTTTGGGTTTTATTACTCCTACATTTCTTATATTTTTTATACTAGAGAAATAATGTGATATTTATAAATATGATTCTTATTTATTTCACAAATGAGGATACAAGTTGTCTCAATTTACCTACGAAGGCCTCAAGATCATCCTTTTTTATATCTGAGTAATATTTCATTGTACAAAAATACCACATCTTTTTCATCCACTCTGCAGTTGATGGGCATCTTGGTTGTTTCCAAGATTTAGCTATTACAAATTGTGCTGCTGTGAACATGGGTGCACATATGTCACTGTGATATGAACTTATCATTTTTTTGGAATATACCCAGGAGGGGAACAGCTGGGTTGAATGGAACTTCCAAACCGAGTATTCTGAGAATTCTCCATGTTGATTTCCACAGTGGTTGCTCCAGTCTACACTCCCACCAACAGTGGAGCAGTGATTATTGTTCCCACAGCCTCGCCAACATTTGTTATCAATTGATTTCTTGATGGCAGCTAATCTTTCCAGAGTGAGATGAAAACTCAATGCTGTTTTAATTTGCATTTCTCGAATGACCAGTGACAGTGAACATTTCTTCATGTATTTATTTGCCATTTGTATGTCATCATCTGAGAACTGTGTGTTCATCTCAGATGCCTTTTTTTGGAGAGGGTCTTTGAATTTGGGGGGCTTGATGTTTTTCAATTCTTTATATGTTCTTGATATAAATCCTTTGTCTGAGGGTTGCTGGCTAAAATTCTTTCCCATTCTATGGGTTTTCTTTTCACCCTGTTGGTGATTTGTTTTGAAGTGCAGAAACTTTTCAATAATATGAGATCCCAGTTGTTGATTCTCTGAAGCATTTTCCATGCAGTTTGCCTTTTGTTTATGAATTCTCTGCCTACCCCTATGTCTCCAAGACTTCTACCTACCTTATCTTCCAGTAGATGTAGTGTTTCTGTTTTAATGTTTAGGTCTTTGATCCACTTAGACTTTAGTTTTGTGCATGGTGATAGGCATGGATCTAGTT
>PVJX010033722.1:0-19454 GCA_004027295.1 Dolichotis patagonum | reverse complement strand
ACCAGTCCCAAAGAGTCGTGCCGAGATGCAGGTCCACGCAGACTTTCAATCCAAACAGCTCAGGCCACTCTACGATCCGGGAGTTTCGGGTCCCAAAGGGACAGCCTGAGATGCTGCCCTCTGGGAGACTTCCTGGGCGTGAAGGGCGGGGTACAGGCCCAAACACACCTGGCCCAGATGCCGATCTCCAGGCAGTTCCCTGCAGATGAAGGGCGGGCCTACCAGCCCCAAAGAGTCCCGCCGAGATGCAGGTCCGCTCAGACTTTCAATCCAAACAGCTCAGGCCACTCTACGATCCGGGAGTTTCAGGTCCCAAAGGGACAGCCTGAGATGCTGCCCTCTGGGAGACTTCCTGGGCGTGAAGGGCCACTGTTACGTATTTTTAAAGACAAGTTTAAAGAACCACTTTGGAAGTAATACTTTTCCAAGATGGGAGCATTGCTCCAAGGAGCAGTATATGCTTTCTGTGGTGCTTTGTCTCCAGTTTATAGAATGCACAGAGTGAAGCAGGAACAATTGTTGTTTTCATCATTCTCAGTGATATATTCTATGAAGTTTTATTTCCTATTCCTACAATTTAGGGTTTTATGGGTTATGAGTATAGTTTCCAAAGAAACTAAACTTTCATCAAGGAATACAGCAAGAGTCTAATTTACAAAGCTTCTTGAGCCAAGAGACTGGTGGGCAAAAATTGGAGTCACTGCCTTTGCATGGGTCCCCATAATCCAGGAAGATACAGCTGCTATATAATAAGGACTGGAAATAAGAATTTTGGCACTTAGATGATCCACTTTGGCTCCTTACCAATTTTAAATGGACAAGTGAATTAAGCCCAGGGATATGATGACCAGAGCTGAGTCCCACCAGGAATCAGGGTCCCAGTCATACAATCCGTTTAGGTTCCTATGATCACTGAAGGTAAAGAAAATCTGGAATGGATAATAGGCAAAGGCATAATACATATCAGTTTGTTTCTAAAACATGAAAGCTGTTGTTCTTTCATTAATCTCCTTCTTCTAAATTTCTCCCAGAGAGGTAAGTCCCAATGTATCCTAGAAGGGCCACTCCAAGAACATAGATGAAGAAATGCATCCAGGCAGAGCAAAAGTAGACTTTGGCAGATGCTGTGACATGCCACCTGAGCTTACTAGGAAAAATATAACATATTTAGCTCCTGTCAACTTTCCTTAAGGATTGTGTCAGCTGAAGGGGACCAAATTTCTTGAAGTGATTTCTTCTTTGAGGCAGGGACAGATAATAACCAAGCAAAATGATTGAATAAAAGCCTGTCCCTTGGGCTCAAGGACGGATAATTTTAAAGAGGTATGTCAGCTTCACAGTTTCCTCTGGGATCTTCTGCGATCTTCTTTGGAAATGCATTAAAGATCAGCCTCTACCTCTGCCCAGTCTTGTTTCCCCAGGTGTTTTATAAGGATCACCTCTGTTATGGCTTGTGTCTCACTGTCTCCCCTCAGGCAGTCATAGTTGGGGGTTTCCCAAGGTGGCCAGAGCTAAGTATGTGATGCTGGGAATAAGTGTGTGCTGCTGGGATTAGAGGTACATGATTACTGAATTAGCTCACTGATTAGTTTGGCATAGTTCTGGATGTGGATAATGGGAAGATCCACCTTCAGTGTGAGTGGCACCACCCAAAGGGTGGGCAGCCTGGAAGGGAACAAAGAGAGACACAGGCTTCTGCTTTGCTATTTCATTGCTTGCTGTCTTCTGCCCATCATGAACTGTTTCTCCTTTGTGATGCTGTCTGCTATGTTACCTGGCCTTGAAGCCAGTTGCTTATGCACTGAAGCTATAAACTGTGAGCTACAAAAAATCTTTCCTTCTTTAACTTTGGGTGTCAAGTATTTTGCCTCAGCAATGAGAAAAGTAGCTAACAGAGCCCTCTAATAAACTCCTGCACACCAATCTCTGTCTCCAAGTCTGCTCTCAAGAACTTATCCTGCAACTGTGAAGTCCAAAATAAAGATATATTTGGGGGTGGGGTGGGGACCAACACTAACATAAGAAGAACTTGTGGAGCATAAGTCAAGTTTTAAAAGAGTTAATCAGGAATTCCATAAGTTTTCCAATACCAATGTATTGATAGAGGGTTACACCCTGTCTCTTGATTTCCTGCCCCTATTCTAAAATATTAACTTGCACATCTAAACAATATAAGAATGTGATGAAATTCCTAGAGAGAGTTATTCTTAAGGATTTAGAAATGAATAGCTCCGTTTTATGCCAATAGAACTCATACGATAAGTTGTGTTTTGGTTGAAGAGATAGGAAATGCTAAATCTTACAGGTCTTCAAATTATGAATATTGGTGGCATTTAATGATCCCTTTAACCAATGGCACCATGAAGGGCTGGGGATACAGCTCAGTGGCACTGCATCTGCCTGCCAAGTTTGAGACTGTGAGTTTGATCCCTGGCACCCCTCCTCCTAAATGTCACCATGGCTAACCTCATGTTTTATTTAGGGTAATAAAATAGGAGGAAACAAAGATATTCTAATTTTTTACCTTTCTATGGGAATAGCAGGGCATCCTCCATAATCAAAGCCAAACCAATCACCCATTCTCATAAACTCTAACTAGTCTTCATAAAATTTATTCTACTCTAATCTCCTCCTCTAATCTGGAGAAAACAGAAGAGTTAATGCTACAACATAAGAAAATATGCACATCATGCCTGACAACTACATGCTTTGAGGAAAACTTATTAGTCATATGGTCTATTTCTGCGACCTCTCTCTCTCTATTTTTTTTGGTACCAGCAATCGAACTCAGGGCCTTGTGCTTGTCAGGCAGGTGCTGTGCTGCTGAGGTATACCCCACTCCCCAGAGACCTCCATATTAAATGAACTTTCTCAAGATTTTTCTGATTCCATGAGACTAACCCCACCTTTAGTGTAGCTCTTATTGCAGCCATTGACAGTGTGCTCAAATATTGTGGCCCTTATTTGCTTGCAGACATTTTAACATGATAGGTTTTCATAAGCTGTGACATGAGCTTCACCCAGATAATACATCAGGTGTGAAGAACATGATTACCATGAAGATGAGCACTCATTCATTTTACACCAGCCATTTGAATCAGTCTCCATCATCAGAGTGAGCTACTGCTGTCACTATTACAAAAGTGAAAGAATAACCAGCATGGAGGGAATAATCAATCACGAAGATCCCAACAGTTCATTTTATTGCTTTATTCCTCTATGTAGCTTATACTGATAACATATAGGAAAAGTAGAGATCAAATCATCTTCAAACAGCTTAAGAAGACCCCTCAGCCATCTCTTGTAATTATTAAGTATTGACAAGAAATTCTTCCTTTTATGTAAAGCAAGTACCACACATCTTGCTTTCTATCTTCTTCATTCTCTGATGCCTCAGACAGCCAAACATAACTGTCATTAAGTTCAGTTGTGTAAGTAACTCAAAAATAAGCAGGATCCACAAGTCCATGATGCTAGAGGACTAAAGCTCAATAACTGAACAATTTATTTTGGCTGTCTTTCAGGCATTTGGCACATTTGAATTTTCTGGAAAAATGCTTCTTTTGTACTACTTCTAAGATCTTACTTTTTATATCTGTTGAGGCCCTATTAAGTGTAAATCACTGGACAGAAACTGGCATAGGAACTGATACTTGTTTAGTGCATTCATGTCCGGTGTTTTGCAAGCACAGGCTGTTGTGTTACCCTGATCAGTGCCCTGTTGGTGGGAACGCTTGATTTAGAGGAACTTGAGGAGACACTATGGTTGCAGGCTTAGGCAAATGTTTCATTTTTCTCCTCGTAGCCAAGCCATTGGATTTCCAATCATTTTCATCTTCTCCTTGTAGCTAAATTACTGGAATTCCAATCATTTAAAAGTGTGTCTTCAGCCTGTAATACCAGAATATTCGTTATTTGCTAAGTCTAACAACTATATAAGGTTGCTAGTCAGTCTTCACTATCATGCTTCCCCTTCCCTAACACTTTCTTAATGGCCTCTTTCATATCTTTATTTCTCAGAGTGTAGATGAGGGGGTTCATGCTGGGGGTGACGATGGTGTAGAAAAGAGTGAGGAACTTGCCCTGGTCCTGGGAGTAGGTGTTTGCAGGCTGGAGGTACATGTAGATGATGGTGCCATAGAAAAGTGAGACCACGATCAGGTGGGAGCTGCAGGTGTTGAAGGCCTTCTTTCGCCCTGTGGCTGACTTGATTTGAAGCACTGCTCTGGCGATGTAGCCATAAGAGATGAGGATGAGAGTGAGCGGTGCCAGGATGATAAAGATCGCCAGGGCAAAAGCCAGGGCCTCTAGGGCCATCGTGTCTACACAGGCCATGCCAATGAGTGCTGGCATCTCACAGAGAAAGTGTTCCACCCTCCTGTGCCCACAGCGGGGCAGCATCAGGGTCTGGGGTGCCATTATGAGAGAATTGCCAAAGCCGCTCAGCCATGCCACGAAAGCAAGCTGCCCACAGAGCCGTGGGTGCATGATGACCGTGTAGTGCAGGGGTCTGCAGATGGCGGCATAGCGGTCATAGGCCATGACTGCCAGGAGGACACACTCCACGCCTCCCAGGGCTAAGACAAAGTAGAGCTGGATAGCACAGCCCACATAGCTGATGGTCTTGTCCGGGCCCCACAGGTTGTAGAGCATCTGAGGGATGGAGCCCGTGGTGAAACACACGTCCAGGAAGGAGAGGTTGGCCAGGAAGAAGTACATGGGGCTGTGCAGCCGGGGTGCCATGGCTGAAAGCAAGATGATGGTCACATTGCCGAGCAAAGTGAACAGATAAAAGGTGAGGACCACCACAAAGAGGGTCAGCTCTAGGCGGGGACGGTCAGAGAAGCCCACCAAGATGAAGCCTTCAAAAGCACTTGCATTGTACTTTTCCATCAGCTGTGACCACATGTTGCCTGTTTGGAGAAAGATGAGTCCCTATGAAGATTCGGGTATATGGTACGGTCTTAAAATGAAGGACTGGTGAAATGGTAGAATGGAAACTTCCTTAGAACTACAGCATGCTTTACCTAAAATTTCATTAAATGTTTATTGGTCTGAAGAGTACCACGTTGGCTCCTGCTCTGATTATTTACCAACACTTCAACCACTTTCCAATTTGGCAGGGTGTAAAATATTTTGAAAAGATGATTATTTTACAACAGAGTAAACATTCAAATTTTTTAGCATTTTTTTAAAATGAGGAATTGTCAAATCCTTTGAGTCATCCATAGGCCCTGGATAGGAACAGTGGCTGCTACCAATGGATTAACCAGATTTCCTGTTGGTTAAAATCTCATTCCAAATACTGTCTCATCAGTATTGGGGAAACTAGAGTCACATACAAACTCAGCAAGATAGAAGTAATCAAGCAGAATTTTATAAAGACAACTATATCATCATTAGCTACATCTAAACCCCAGATCCCATCCATTCTGTTTGTGGAGCCTGACCTTTCATCAGGCAAGATAATAAAAAAGAGCTGACCTCATTGCCTCACTTACTACCCACTTTCCTTAATCTCTATAAAATTATGTTTTCTATGACTGAAGTACATCCTAACCCTGGGATTAAGTGACTTTCATTAAAATTTTGATACTTACTGAAAATGGAAGGACGGTCAAAGCCATAACTCTACAGGCTACAACAGGTTTCCACAGTGGTGAGAGATGGTTGTGATAATATTGATACTACATAAGTGGAACCTTCTGATTTAGTAGCTGAGGGCCAGTAATTATAATCAAACCAGCATTGTTAGTAAGGGCTTCCTGTCCACCTCTTGTGAGATGAAAATTAAGAAAAATGATAGTATATAAGGCTGACAAAAACATACCGGCATATACAAATAATTCCAAAATGGTGGTGGTGCTGCTTCTGCTGAGGAAATTGGAACAAAGACTGGGGTTTGCAATGTTTTATTTCTTTAAAAATAGCTGGAAGGAAATATGAGCATAAAGGAATAGCTGTTAATTCTGAATGGTAGTGTATTTTTTTCTGAATGGTAGTGTTAATTCTGAATGGTAGTGTATTTTTTTTCTATTAGTCTTTGTAAATTTCCATGTTTTAAATATCTCAAAATATAAAATGACTTGTTACTTACCTATTTATGTGACTAATATTATGTATCTTTTATGATGTAGGCACTACTGCAAAGCAGCTGATATTCTTTACCTCATTCCATTCTCAAATCAGCCCAGAGGTCAGTGGTTTACATTATTGATGGGGACCCTGACACAAAGAGAGCAATGAACTAATCTGCCCAGAGCCCACCTCAGTACTTGAGACCTGCTGGGTCCCCTGTGGTGTTTGTTCCTCCAAAGATCACTCTACCATCAGGACTCCTGCTACAGACAGAGGCAGTGCAGTAATTACACTAAACCTGCACATGAAGAAGCTGAATACCTTGTGACACTGAGATTGCAACTCGTGTTTTCTGATTTGTGCATGAAGTTTTTAACAAGATAGCCTCATTTCTCACACAGTGAATAAGGCAGTTGGGTAGCTTTCATACTAAAGAACTACAGCACACACACACACACACACTCGCACACACACGCACACGCACACACACACAATCGCAATTTTATCCAGGAAATTAGAAATACAGTTACCTGTCATCATGTGTTCATACTGGGCACACTGGGGACAGAACTCTGGCAGATGGGCTAGGTCTGATGTCATCTGTCCTTGATGAGAGGAAGGGCAGGGTGACCCCATCTGCTGCGACTGTTTCATTCTGTGCTCTTCAGCCTCTGTGTAGTCCCTGGGATCTGTGAGAGGTGGATGCAATTTGTCCATCATAAAGTGAAATACAGATCCTGTTTCTGTCCTCTCCTCTCCTCTTCTCTCTTCTCCTCTCCTCACCTTCTTCTCTTTTCCTTTCACTTCCCTTCCCTTCCTTCCCTTTCCTTTCCTTTCCTTTCCTTTCCTTTCCTTTCCTTTCCTTTCCTTTCCTTTCTTTCCTTTTTTTTCTGTTTCTCAAATTAACCAAAGATTATTCAGCTAGTCTTCTCCCTGTGAATTTTTCTTTCTGCTTTTAAGTTCTTCTGGTGGTCAGACTGTTCGTTCACCGTCTGTTCTCACTTTGCCCCATCAGTTCAGCTACTGTTCACTATAAACCTTCCCCTTACCAGGACTGCATTTTTGCAATCCTAGACTCTAAGTAACTGCTGGTTGATTTCTTGTTTGCCATGATACTATTTTTAATAACACATAAAGTGTTCATTCTCATTTGAACTGCAGGAATGGACTTCTAAACACAGTGACAGAACAGTTTCTTCATCTTGATTATTTAGTTACACTACTGCAATTCGTCCCTTCTAGCACTTAAATGTGCTTCCACTGGTCATGAAAACTAAGACATCTGGCACACTTTCTGTGACTTCTGGGTCTTCGTCCAAGTAACTAAAATTTCCCAAGATTTTTAAAGGGTTACATCAAATACTGTTCTAATACCAATAATTATCTAACTAGTTCACAAGGATCCAGAAAAGGGGTGTCTTAAATTGTCCAGAGGATGTAATGATCAAGTTTCAGGGTGAAGAAAGTGGGGTTGCCTCAGGGGAAACCAGCTGCTCTTTCTGTGCCACAGGGACATGAAGTAGAAGCAAAGCTCCCCAAGCTCAGAGGAACACTGCCTGTGTCTTCGCCAATCCTCCATACTGGAGTTTAAAATTGCAGTTACAGAAGAGCTCATTATTCAATAAACTTTTATGTGATGCAGAGTATAATTGGATTTTTATTCTGAAGATTTTCCAATTCAACAGGCACACCATTCACTAAATTCATTTTGGGAGAAGAACTCCACTAATGAGCTCAAAAATCTCTCTCTAGGTTCCCCACAGAAGAAATGATATTAAACTATAGACTTTACAATTTGACCAAGGCCATGGAAATAAAGCTTAAGCATTTGGACTGTGAAGTATTGGTATAACGAACTTCACTGCTCTTGATTTCACTATAGTTGGAGGTTTAATTGTAGTGCTGCAAAGCACTGTCATGGTGGTTGAGAAGCCTCGGTCGGGAGGTCATTAGCTCACCAAGTGAGACTGCAGCCTCCCAAATGCCACATCTGCAGATCTTCTTGTCCTTGGAACTCACATGGAAGTCCAAGTGGGATGAAACCAGTGTAGACAAGGACAGGAAAAAGACGGCCTGCAGGGAATCTCTTCAGAAGGGGGAACACTGAAGGGATAACAGGACAGAGCAGGGTCTGGATGATGAGTGGGCACATGGGTCACACCATCAAGGGCACCCAGGGCACCCATGCACCCAGGTGCCAGCCCCAGGCAGGGAGCCCACGGCAGGCCAGCATGAGGGAGGGGACAGTGGAAGCACAGCACTGGGCTACAAGGGGATCTGTGATGAGCTCCCGGCTGATGTGGGTTTGGATCCTGCTGTTTCTGCCTCCCTGTATGGAGTAGCATTTCCCCCGCCACCAAATTCCCTTAGCTAATTATCTCTAACAAGGATCAGGAGACTGTGTGGTCTCAGAGGAAAATCACTCTTCCTAACACACACACACACACACACACACCCCCTCACACACGCTACAGAGTCTTCCTAAATGGAGCACCGAACAGTTTTCATTGAGTTTATTTTTATGGAGACTGGTAGTAAGGAGCAAGCATTGGGCACAGAAAATGACCCCTTTGTACTCAGCTCAGAATGGACCTAACAGTGGAGGAAGGGTGATTCCAGAATATTGTATGCCTCAGTTTCCTTTTGTGATACATCGTCTGTATCATTTGCTCTGTGCATGAGGTTCAAAGAAGTGTTCTTATTCTAGTACCTTTAACATTTTATTTATTTAAGATTAGTTTTCTTTTTTTGAATATATATTGTTTACTTTGAAAGTGGTAAAATACAACAGAACAAGACAGAACAAGGCCAATTGAGACAATGCAGTGAAACTGGTACAGAACTTCACAGCAGGATACCAGGATAACAGTAATAGGTACCATAGTATATCTTGTTAGCATTACAATAGTTGTCCATTCAATCAAGTATAGCAAAATCAAACCAAAAAGAAAGCATTATAAAACCTATCAAAACAGAATATTGAATAGAGCAAAACAATTAATCAGAACAAAGCAAAGCAGTGAAAACAACATTTGCCTTCAAAGAGAAGATAGAAGGAAATTGCGCATATTTGCTGTATAGCATATTGTCATCCTCCCAAGAGATGCTCAGACCTCTGGCCCCCAGTTGCTAACCAGGAGGGGAAGGATGGGATGTTTGATTCTCAGCCCTCATGCCAATAGGCTCATGGGAGAAGCTGACTGGTTCTCTTCCTGGCTTGCCTGCTGCTCACTCCGGCCACAGCTGCTTACCAGGAAGGAGGGAGTGTTGCTTTCTTGCTCAGCGTCCTAAGTTCCAACATGGCTAGATCTCTGGAAATGCTGACTAAGATTAGTTTTCTATGCAATTTAAGATCCATAGTACTAAAGCTTAGCTGGAATATTTTCTATTTAACAGGAAGAAGGTGGATTTAAGAAGAAAAACATTGATTTTTGACACCTAACATTAACACAAAACAAAAGTAGGCCACAAATACTAAAACTTTCAAGTGTCCTATAAAAATTATAAAATTATGAAGGTTATCTCAAGAAAGTTACATCCATTTGACTGAATGACTTCAGCTGAGTCATTACAATAAATTAACAGGTTTGGATTCATAAAAACAATAACTAAAAACAAGAACATATTGCTTCAGATAGATCACTTTACTATCTGTTAAAGTTATAAGATAATATAAGTTATAAGATTATAAGTTATAAGATAATATAAGATAATATACAAACAACTGTGTGTCAAAACTATATGTCCTATATTTAGCTGTCAAAGACTTCTAAGGGAGATAAATGTCATATTTCCTCTCTAGAGTCAGAGATTTTAATTTATACATGAGCTGCCACATGTAAATGTACTTTGTACACTTAAAATATTATTTAAATTGTAGCTGTCATTGTCATTATTAACCTCTTGTGGTATACTAACTTCAGTGACCATTTCTAGATTTTAGTTTTTGGTCCTAGGAATCTAACTCATGACCATACACTTGCCAGACAAGTGCTTATGCTGCTGAGCTATTTCTCTGGCCCATTTCTATTTTCTTGAGTCAAGTAAAAACACAAAATATGTGGTTATTATCATGTCAAATATGTTTTAAATATAAATCCTGCTACAGTCATAGTATAACCTTAACACCACTAATTTTACTGATGAGAAAGAAATATATTAGCTAAGGCAGTGAAAATATCTGCATTAATTTATAAACAAATGAGATACAATGATTTTTTGTCACCATATTGAAATACAAAGATGAGGAGTCAAGAGTAATCAGTAACATTAATTCTATTTTTCATGTACAGTATGACGAACTATACCTGAGAGCTGGTGCTTACACTTAGCGTCGGTTATTAGTTTGTTCACTGTTTCAACCTAACATTTTCTCATGGAGAGGAGGGTGAAATACCTAGAAAATTTGACATGCCCAAGAATTTCCTCTCTGTGGTAATGAGTTCCTCTGAGAAATAAAGGGGTTGAGTCCCTGTGGGGTAGTTAACTCCATGAAGAATGTAAAAGCATCTGTTAAAGAAGAAAATTTAGAGGCAATCATTTATTTATTTATTTATTTATTTATTTATTTATTTATATTATCTTGAAGGTAGTGAAATACAACAGAACAAGACAAAACAAAGCCAATCGAGACAATGCAGTGAAACTGGTACAGAATGTCACAGCAGGTTACTGGAATAACCATAATAGGTGCCATAGTATATCTTGTTATCTTCACAATAGTTGTTCTTTCAATCAGGTATGGCAAAATCAAACCAAATACAGAACAATATAGAACTTATCAAAACAGAATATTGAATAGAGCAATACAATTAATCAGAGCAAAGCAAAGCAGTGATAACAATGTTTGCCTTCAAAGACATGGTAGAAGGTGATCCCCCCTATTTGCTGTATTGCATATGGTCAACCTCCCAAGAGATGCTCAGACCTCTGGCTCCCATTTGTTAATGGGGACCCCGGGGAATGGGATGTTTGATTCTCACCATGTGCCAGCAGGCTCACAGCTGCTTACCAGGGAGGCGAGCAGGTTGCTTGGTTTCCTAACACCCGAAGATACAACATGGCTCCGATCTCAGGAGAAGCTGCTGGTTCTCCCCTGGGGCGGAGCCATGGCTGCTTACCAGGGAGTTTATTTATTTATTTATTTGCCATCTCATTTCTACTCTGTTTATCCACACTTGGCACACTGAACCCCAGCCTATTACAAACACATTTAAACTTGTAATCCGTGGAAATATGATGGTTGTGAAAAGCTATTTTCCATGAAATAAGAGACTAAAACACAAGGTTTATAAGTGATTGTTACTTTTCCTAGGGACATCATTTGATGTCATACTAAATCATATTAAATTATATAGTAACATGTAGGAATTATATTTTGCAAAGTCTATATCAGTCATCATTTCCATCAAACAAAATTACATCTAAACAAATTATCTTTTACTGCAGTTTGGTCTAGTTGTTACTGTAACTTTTATAGAAGTGAAGACATTACTTACAATACTTTCATCCTATGTATTTCCAAATTTTGATGTCAAAGGCCTATCATTTCTTTGATGTTTATTTCCCAAACTTACTTTTCATGATTTTCATCTCTCTGTGATATGTTCAGCAAGCCTTTTTTTTTTTTTTTTGGTACCAGGGATTGAACTCATGACCTCAAGTTTGCCAAGAAGGCACTTACACTGCTGAGCTAAACCCCTGGCCCAAGTCACCAAGTCTTAAAATGCCAATTTTCTTGAGTTGTCTCGTTCTTTGAATGCTCTTGTTTATTAAGTTTCTTAAGTGACAAAGACATCAGTCTTTCATGTCTCTGGCTTCTGTTTCTTGCCCTAGCCTTGTACTTCATTAACCTTTGTCAGACTGGTTATAAAAGTGTGTTCATTTTTAATTTTGTGTGTCACATTACTTTATCTATACCCATGTGTAGTACATAACGTTTATATTCTTGTGGACATATAACATCTCAATTTCTGTTTGCATCTTTCCTTCCCTTTCTTTCCCTCTTTCCCCCTCTCTTAGTTCCCTTCCCACTTGAGAAAGATCTGTCTCCCTACCTCCTATTATCTTTTATTTTGATCTTTAAATTTTGGGTTTCTCATATAAGAGAAACTGTATGATATTTGAGCTTGTGCATCTGACTTGTTTATCTTAATATTATGGTACATCCATTTTGCTGCAAATAACTCATGCTTGTCTTTCTTCATGGCAGAATAGTGCTGCATCCAGAGAATTCTCAAAGTTCCAGGGGAGACAAGGGGTATGATGGAAGTATGGAGAAATAAAAATAAGAGAATATACAGAAAGCTGAGGTCAGGTGGAGCCCTCTTCCCAGATGGGAAAGAAACTGATCAAAAACTGCAGCACATTTATTTATACACTGAGCAGCTTGGTGTCAGGTGAAACCCCTCTATCTAGCATCTAGCTTGCCTGTCATGCCAGTGTTCTGCAGGCTTGAGTACCTGTTCACCTGACACCCAGTACCCTTGGTGCATTCCTGTGTGCTGAGTGCCTGAAGCTCCTCAAGTGTGAATGATCTCCCGCTCAGGTGCTCATGACAGAGTAGTACTCCATGGTGTCTAAATATCACATTTTAAAACCAATTCATCTATTTAAATGTTGCTTCCAAGATTTAGCTATTATGAATTACTCTGCTTTAAATATGGATATGCATGTGCTGCTGCAATGTAATGTCTTTAACTCTTTCAGGAAGATACCAAGAAGGGAAATAGCTGAATTAAATAGAATTTATATTTTTAGTTTTTTGACAAATTTTCATTGTGGTTGTACTAATTTACATTCCCACCAACAATGTAGGAGTATTCCTTTCCCCCTATAGTCTTGCCAGAATTTGCTATTATTTGATTTCTTGATGGTGGCCATTTTTTCTGGAATAAGATGGCATCTCAGTGTTTTCATTTTTCACTTTCCTGCATGTCTTGGTTACTTTTCTCCATTGCTGAGACAAAATACCTGATGCCTCAAATTAAGGAAAGAAAGGTTTATTTAACTTACAGTTTTGGAGGTTTCAGTCCATACTGAGCTGGCTCCAAGGCAGGGTGGTGTAGCTAAGGGGCAGCCATTCATGGTAGTTGCAAGTGACAACAGTGAAAAGGCAAAAAAGGAAAAATGCCCCTCCTTCCCTCTCTTATATTGTATGCTGGCTCTGCCCCGGGCAGGTGCAGCACTCAAGTGCTAGACAATGAACCAATCACAAATGCTAGATTCATCCACCTCCATGACTGCATGAGGCTTGGGGGGCCATCCAAACACAAACCATAACACTACACAAGAAGCTAGTCTAAAATACAGATATTGTCATGCCCAAAAACAAAGTCCTTGTGTGGAAAGCCCTATTTAGGGAAATATGCATGTATTTTTTCATCCTGATTTTGGTTCTACCAACTTATATTTCCAGCTCTATCTAAAGAACCTCTCTTTATGCCCCAAATGCATAAAATACATTCAACTACTGACCATATGCAATTAAAACATTGAATTATCTCTGTAAAATAATTTGAAATATAGGAAAAGGAGAATAGTATTTGGAGATAGAATGGCTCAATCACTGCATGTTTAAAAGTTAGAAAATCTCACTATCATTTGACATAAATTACATTAAATAATTGTTCTAAAGGTTACATAAAGTAAGCAATAATAAATTGTCTCTTACATAAGTAGAACTTTGATAATTATAACCTCCCATAAATATGTCTTCTTGTTTTTGGTGTTCTCTCAGTGATGATGTTTATCCCATAAGACATCATGGAACTAATCAAGTTGAAATGTTCCTCGTGTTCCTTAATGAGACTTCCAGAGGTTGTTTACTTACCATTGTTTATCAGTGTTTATTTCATTGTGTATTGGAATTTAGTTATTTTTTTAAAAACAAATGAAAAGGGTGAATTCTTGATTAAAAAATCAAAATAGAGGGAAGGAACCTAGTAAAACGAAAGAACAGAAATGCTTATTGTGGTTGATAAGTAGGGTAATATGGGATGTGGGTATAGAAGAAGATATTGAAGTCAGAGAAAAACAAGTCCCTTACCTTATCTACCCTTTGGTGGAAAGTAAAACACATGGTGTCCCCATTATCCATCACACAAAGTCCAATATGTAATGAAAGATCAATTAGCATGAGGAATAAGAAGATAATGAGACAGACAACCAAGAATTGTTTTAAAGGGCCATAGAAATAGATCACCAGATAATTCAGATTCTAAGTTAGCAAATAAATATTTGACATATTAATTTGTTAAAAGAAAAAAATAGACAAATCATGGGAATTTCACTAGATTATCAAAATATATAAAAAGAATAAAACATACACTCTAAAGATTAATAATAAAACAATAATTGAAAATTAGAAGTCAATCTGGTTTAACATCATAATATAAAAGTAATGACTGGAAGATAAAAAATGGAAAAAACCCAAATTGACTAAAAAGGAAAAAAATGAAGATAAATTATAAACATAATGATAATAGTTCACACACAAATAGTTTAAGATTTAAATAATTCTACCAACTGAAAGAGAATATAGAAAAAATGAGGCACAAGCGAAATGTGAAGAGGTAATGCCTCAGAATTTTCCAAATCTGTGAAAACCATTAACCAACATATTCAAGAATCTCAGTAAATGCTAAGAAAAGTGAACAGAAAAAAATCCACAAAGGTCTATCACCTTAGACCTGATACTGACATGATCCTTAAAAGGAAAAAGCACAACAAACTGACCTCATCAAAGTTGAAAATATTTGCCTTATACAAGACTGTTAAGAGGATAAAAACCAGGTGTTGACTGGAGAAAGTGTGTGTAGACCATATATTTGACAAATATTTGTAGCTAGAATATAAAAAGAACTCTCAAAACTCAACAATAGAAACACAATTCAATTAGAAAATGGGAAAAAGGTACAAGCTATTATTTATCACAGGATTTATTGACAGCAATAAGTACATGAAAATATATTCACAATTGTTAGTCATTAGCGTAATGCAAATTAAAATAACATGGAGAGATTTTACATAATTAATATGAGTTTAAATTAAAAGTACTGTTAATGTCAAATGTTGAAAAAGAATGCAGAGAAATGATTTCTTATATTGTTGGTAGGAATGTAAACAGTACCCACTCTGGAAAATAAATTATTAAAATATTATACCTATACTTACCATATGACCCAGCAATTATATCGTTGAAACTTTATCCCAGAAAAGTGAAACTTTACCACACAAAATCCGGCTCTGCTTGATGGCATTCACCTGTAATCCCAGCATTTGAGGGGCTGATGCACGATGATCAAACCAAGTTCAAGGCCATCCTGGGCTGTATAGTGAGCTCCAGGCCTGCCTGAACTAAGTAGCAAGAGCCTGTCTCAAAACCCAAAACAAACAAGCAAACAAATAAGCAAAACAACCAAAAAGCCCCCTCAAATCTAGATATTATTGTTTATGGTAGCTCCATTTATTTATAATATTCAAACACAGAAGCAGCCTAAATGTGTTCAGTAGGTGAATCACTAAAACAACCCCAATCGACAGCAAAAACTGTGTTACAGTACTCAGTAACATCAAAGAACAGCTGATGAATGAAACGACTTGAATGGATGTTAAAGGAATAAGGCTGAGTGGAAAAAGATGACCTCAAAATCACACTCTGTGATTCCCTCTCTGAACATTCTTAGAATGATAACATTATTGGGATGCCACCTAGTGGCTGCCAGGAGTTAGGGACGGGGCTTTGAGGGGAAGGAGCTGTACTGGAGGCTCTTGTGGGGAAGCAACAATTATGAGTGTGGATTGTGGCAGTGGTTACACAAATCTACCCAGGATGACATTTCATAGTATTATTTCCTCTACACACAAACACATGCAAACATACACGCACAAACACTTGCACCTTTAAAACTCATGAAATCAGAGTAAGACCTGTGGATTGTATAAATGTAAGTTTCCTGCTTTTGGTATCATCTTATAGTTATACAAGACATTCTTTTTGGGGAAATTGAATAAGCAGTACACAGGACCTCTCGGAACTATTACTTTTGCAAATTCCAGGAAATTTTTAATTTTTAAAACAGAATTTTTAAAAGTTCAATAAGTAGAATAAAGATGATCTATGTCTTAGTTGCTGAGACATAATACCTGACATCCACAAAGTAAAGGAGAGGTTTATTTTGGCTCCCAATCTGTAGAGGTTTCAGTCCACAGTCTCAGCTGTCTTATAGGCATGATGGCAGGAAGTAGAGAGATCAAAGAGGTGAGCCTGTGACAATAGGAGGGTGTGAATGAGGTAGGAAGGGCTAGGAGAGACTACCTCTTTTTTAAGTGTAGAGTTTTGTGTAAGTGTTTATTTTTATAATCACAATGTCTTATATTTTAAAAATTTAAATACATAAAGTTAACTAGTGTAGGAGGTGTTCAAAAGAAACACAAACAGTAATAGATGAACCCATTTCTATTACAACTGAGCACTGTGACCAAGTTTAAGAAGGTAAACAGGAAAAAAAAACTAAGTGGTAAAACTAACCAGTTGGGAAAGAGTATTTTGACAAATGTGATCAGTTTAGAACTCTGTAAGTTGAAAAGAAAAAGAATGATACACAAATACTGTACTCTAGTTAGTAAGATTATTGTTTCAAGGTGTGTGAATTAGCAATTCCAAAACTATCCACATATTAAAATTGAGTGAATATGAAAATAGGCAGTGGATAATGAGAGCCAGCTTCCCCAAAGGAAGGCCTTTATAAGGAAAGGAAGGAGGCTGGAAATGATTCTGTGGAATTTGAATTGAAGTTCGGAGCATCAGTATGAACTGCCATCACACACACACACACACACACACACACACACACACACACTCACACAAACACACACGATGGGTAGATGCAGACATAAAAAAAGATATGTGAGCACATTAGGTTCTTGTTCTTCTAATAGCTGAAGTTGGGTAATTTATAAAGAAAACAGTTTTATTTAATTCACCATTTGGGAGACTGACAATCCAAAGAGCATGGTGCTGGTGAGGCCCCTTCAGTCACTTGGCAGGTGGCAAGGTGGCAAAGCTCAGATGAGAGGGAGACACCACACGATGAGACAGGACATCAGGGAGACCAAGGAGGGGCTAGCCACCTTGGCCTTCCTTCCATCATGGCCCTTTGTGTATACTGGGTGCCTGAGAGCTACCCGCTTCATTCCCCCTTTTGATATTTTCTAAAATAATAGGAAGCATCACTATCCTCATTGGTGGGGGTTGGCACCCCACTGGGCAGAAGGAGAATTATCACAAAGAGAAAAAAGAAACTTATGTTGTTGATGCATCTGTGTGTTGATCTTCAAGGTTTGGCTGTGCATAGACTTGTCAGCTTCTGCAGTGACCACAGCAGGACTGTTGTTACCCCAGTCTTCTGTTGTCAGTGTCAGTCTTCACACTGACTAGTGTGTAGACTAGTCAGTAGGGGTCGAGTGTCTGGATTGCTGAGCACTCTGAATCCAATTCTGAGAAAAACGTTTTCCATGCTGCCACCATTCTGGAACACAGTGCTGCCACCCATACTTTGGAACATGGTGCTCTGTTTTTCCTCTCAAAGCAAATTCGTTCACTTTTGCAATTTTGAGGCTGAAAAAGGTGGAGACTTTCTGCTTCCTGTGATCCCCTCAGGGCATCATTTTCTGTTCTCCTGTTAGTTCTCAGCAATAAAGATCTCCTCTGATCTATCTTTGCCATCCACAGTTTTACTGGAGCTTCCTTTTCAGCCAAACTCACAACATTTTAAATCATCCTACTGGGTTTTTTGCTCTTGATTCTGAACATAAATCTGGCTAAAACCCCCAACAGTAGCCAAGTCATTGCTTCAACATTAGACTGCCAGATTCATTAGTCTGCCACCCTTAATCTCAGTCTCAGGCCAAGTCTCTGGACATGAGCAAAATGCAGACATAATTTCTGCCAAGCCATACCACACTTCATCTGGAGTCCCACAGTCAATGCAATGCTTCCCAGCAGAACCATCCTGAGCCTGGTCTTCACAGGCAGGATTTCTATGAGCCTTCTGCTATTTTGGGCTCTGACCAAAATCTCCCATGTTGAACAGTGTAAGGTGCTCTAGCTCTAATTTTTAAGCTGGCATCTCCAAACCTTTGCAAACTCTTCCCACAAGCCATCCCCCAAAGGCTTCTGAACTACATGGTCAGGTATAAATGATTCCATTTCTCTGGTACCAAATTCTGTCTTGGTTACTTTTCTCTCATTGCTGAGACAAAACACCCAACACCCACAATATAAAGGAGGGAAGGTTTATTTAGCTCACAGTTTGGGGAAGTTTTAGTCTATAATCAACTGACTCTAAGGCAGAGAGGTGTGGCAGAGGGTCAACTATTCATGCTGGCAGGAGACAGCTTAAGAAATAATAGAGGAGGGGTGAGTGAGCCTCTTTCTGTCCCTCATATTGTATAGAGGCTACTCAATCTAAGGGAGGTGTAGCATTCACACTCCCAATCCCAGGGATGGACCATGAACCATTCACAAACTCTAGATTCAGCTACCTGCAAAAAGCCTGTCCCCATGACCACATGATGTTTTGGGAGGACATCCAGACACAAATCATAACAATACTGTTTTTGCATTTCTACTGTTGTTTTTCTCCTTGTGTCATCTCCTCTTATATGTGCCATTGCAGTTTTTGTGTTTCCAATTTTGCTTATACTTTGATCAGGGCATGTATCCCTGTCAACTGTTTTAGTTATTCTATCTTTTACCTGTCAGTGAGACTATTGTGTTATGCTTGGCATGTTCTTGAGCCTTTTTGTCTTCCTCAGTCACTTGCTGAGTTGCCTTTATCTCTCCATGTGCTGCTCCAGCATGCTCATATGTTTTCTTTCTATGTCTATAGTCAATCTCTTGTGCTAGCTGTTGCTGTTGAGCTGACTCTTGTTTTGTTTGCTCCTGCAACTGTTGTATTTCTTTTATCTTTTACCTTTGCTTTGAGTTGTTTGACTTCTTCCAGCACAGCCTTGTACTGCATGGTGGCTTTCTCTTCGGGTGTCTGGCTCTTTTGCATATGGTTTTTGGCCTCATAGCACCATGGATTTTTTGGGGGGTGGGGTCCTTTGGCTGTCAACTCTTGCTGGAGAGCAACCTCCAGTTTTGCTGGTTTTGGCAATGTGTTCTTCACATCATTGTGGATGTGTCCCAGATCCGGTTCTAGCTCTGTCTGTCTGTCAGTAGCTTTTTCAAAGCTCACCTTCAGCGCAAAGATCTTTTTTATTCATTGTAGTTGCCTCACTGTGTTTTTTTTATCAGTCTCTTTCTTTGGCTGAGTATACTCTTTGATGCTTTGTGTAGCTGGGCAAAGCATTCTGCAGTGTCAGCCTTG
>PVJX010033721.1:0-19466 GCA_004027295.1 Dolichotis patagonum | reverse complement strand
GTGTTTTCACTAGATGTGTTCACTATTTCTTTCACTGTTTTTATCAATTCTTCTTTTACCTGGGCAAGTATTTTTGATTTGAATTTCTCCATAGCTTTCCCTATTTGCATATTTATTTCATTTGATATCATTTCCGACATTTCATGTGTATGGCTTCTTTTTTCTTCTATGTACACAGCTTCTAATCTTTCTTGGGGAGTGCTAGGGCTTTGAGCCTGCCTTTTGGTCTTTCCTTTTGTCATTTTTCTGTATTTCCTTACTTTGTGCGGTGTTCCAAAGCTTTCTCTGCTTATGTGGCAAATTACCTGTTACACTCTCAGTTCCTGTAGGGGCAGTGGCTCACCTACAGGCTCCTGGCTTCCTCACAGGGTCCTAACTCCCTTCTGTGGGCTCCTGGCTCCTTAAGTTGTAAGGCGAATGCTGGGTGTGGCCACCCCGGAGCCTGTGGAATCTCAGGCAGGCCAGGCCTCCATGCCTTGTCCCAGGCAGGTCTCTAGGAGGTTCCCTGCGAGTGAAGGGCCTACAGGTCCCAAAGAGTCAGGCCAGAATGTTGGTTTCTGAAAAGTTCCCGGTCCCAAACAGACCTGGCCAAGATGCCAGTCTCCACAATATTCCCAATCCAAACAGCCCGGGCCACTGTGTGGGTCCGAGAGTTTCGGGTCCCAAAGAGACAGCCTGAGATGCTGCTTTCTGGGAGACTTCCTGGGGGTGAAGGCTACACAACTATTTTCTAAGAGTTCTGTTTTCTAAGAGTTTTTTGAAACTTGCATTTTTTTAGTTTTTAAATTTTTATAGTTTTTTAATTAGTGCATGATTATGGTGCACATTAAATACATTTATTGTGTATTAAATATATATATATATATATATATATATATATATATATATATAGTCACCTTATTCTCTTTTGCTTTCCCTTCACCTTCCAAAAGGCTTTGTTTTTAGTCATAAATGAGTGGTGAATATAGTCAATCATGTTTTGTGCATTGACTATTACGTGATTTTTCTCCTTTACCTGCTAAATTGGCAGATTACATTAACAGATTTTTTTATTTAGAGAAAAAAAGCAAAAACAGAAAAAAGGTAGCAACAATACAGAATTTCAAAAAAAGCAAGATGTCACTAGTTGATAAATTACATATTGTTATCTTAGAAGTAGTTGCTCAAGTCACAAAATTGAAGCAGAAAAAGTGGACAATTGAACAATGACAGTACAAACCGTGCTCTTTGATGAACAAAACATAATATGGTTATCTATCTTGCGCACTTAAACACACATACAGTTACATCCTTTAGAGCACTTTATTTCCCTTTCATTATCTCAATGTCTAGTATACATTCTGGATCTTATTACTCTTTCAGTTATATTGACAGATTTTTAAATATTGAGCCAGGTTTTCATCCCAAGCATGAACCTTGTGGGTCATTTAATGCTGAATTCTATTTAACAGTTATTTATGGATGAAATTTTTGTATCTGTTCATAAAGGATACTGGTCTGTAGTTCTTTTCCTTTATTTTGGTATTTTCTTCATCTGGTTTTGAGTTAGGATCCGCTTCTGAAACAAGTCAGGGAGTATTTCCTATTTCTCCATTTCATGGAAGGAATTGTATAGAATTGATACCTTTTGAAAAATTTTGAGTAGAATTCTACAGTAAAATGATTTTAGTTCACTCCTGGAGCTGCCTTTTTCAGGGGGAGTTTTAAAGGGTAAAAACCCAATTTTCTTAATTGTTATACAGGTATTCTAATTATATATTTCATATTGGGTGAGTTGTGGTAGTCTTTATTTTTTGAGGAAATAGGGTTCTCACATAGCATGTAATATTTTAATCATAAGTAGAAGTAAATTTTTATGTTAGCATGTTGTTTCATCTCAGATTTACAAAAGATACTGAGAAAGCGTAATGAAAATCCTTGTACCTAGTACTCAGCTTCAGGAATAAAATATTATCAGTGTGTCTGAAGCATACGTATGTTACTATTTCTTTATTCCTACTCTTGCCTTTGCCTAATTGTCACCTACTGAAGCATGCCAGTTGTTATCTCTCCAGATTTTCAAGTAATTGACTTTTTAAAACTAGTATGGGTAATCAATACAGTGATCAGAGGTGTACTGTTTGATGAGGCTGATAGATAGTGATAAAACACGAAACTGACCTGGTGGTGTTTTGCCTCTTTGTGCAGCTTTGTCAGTGTTCCCTTGGCTTCCGTAGGACACCGGTGGGGCTGTTGGGAAGAACGTAAATATTTCATTTACGTCAGCCCATAATTATGTGGAATAAGGTAAGCGCTCAACTAAGATGACAGCAATATTAAAAACATCAACAGATGTATTGACCTGCTGAAACCGAGATAATGATTTTCATATTGATTTATTGCTGTTGTGATTTTTGCTAGCAAGTAATACTTTTTACGCCACAGTAGGTTTATTTCCTAGTATTTCATCTTCCTTTTTAGTTTTTGATTTTCTTTAGGTGATTGTATCTGATTTTGGCTCAGGACTTTGATATAGTTTATCCTCCCTTATTTGCTTGACAATAAGAATTTCCTAAGCATAACTAAATCCATCTAAGGAAAAATTGCCTTTGTCATATATAAACTAAGAATTTTAGTGGCTAGTGAGAAACTGTCTTAAATTAATAACTCAGAAATGAATTAAAAACAGGTCATTAGCTGAAACAAGAAAGGAATGAAAAGCTTGGAGTTAAAAGGACATAAAAAGGCATTTCTAAAGGTTCAAAACTTGAATGGCTTTAAAGAAATAATAGCTCTTTATTTAGATATTTCATTTCTTTTGAACCTGTGAGCCATATTCTTTCAACACAATTGCTTGTTCCATTTTAAGCTTTTCACCAAAATGAAATGATTGGTCTCAGAGTCCAGGATTCTTAAAAATCAGTGAACCTGCACACACTTGAATGGCAGGGTTTGTGGAAAACTGTGATAAAATGTAAATTTTGTACAAGATTATGGAACTGTTTGAATTTTCTAAAACCAGTGCCTTGTTTTTGTTGTTGGCGTCTAGCAGCAAGCCCTCGAGCTGCGGAGGCTCACCTCTTTCGTTTTACAGCTGCACATGACCCGTGGCTCTCTTTACAGAGGAGTTCAGTGGTCTCCAAGTTCAGTCTTCCTTTCGGTCCTCTCACATTTTCCCAACACTTTTCTGGGCACCTTTTTTGAGTCATGGGTCTTGCTGGGTTGCCCAGGCTCCCCTTGAACCAAATCCTGGGCTCAAGCATTCCTGTACCTCCACCTATTGAAGACCTCAGACTCTCAGTCCACACTTCGCTACTTGGCTTATAAAGCCTTTCAAAAATTTAGTACCATATATTCAAGTATTTTATGCTAAATAGGAAGTGTGAGAAACACATTTTAGTCTATGTCTAAAGCCTTATTTGGCACTCTACCAGATGCTTCATCATCTAATCATATCAGCACAATAACTCAAGGTATTTTTTTCTAACAGGTGACTTCAAATTACAAATTTGATTGGGTGCTGACTACGTGCTGGGTATTTGCCTATGTTATCCCACTTTATCTCCACAACAATCAATCATCTTTAATTCTACATTTAGAAATGGAATGAGTTAGGGCACCTTTGCCCCCAGCAGCAGAAACTACCTAATATAAGCAGACAAGGGAGAGCTCCAATAAGAGAGCTGTCTGATAATTCAGATTCTAAGCAAAAACCAAGGCTTTATTAAGTTACTCTGTGGGATCTGGCAGTCAGCAAGGAGAATGAAAGGGAAAGGAACAACTCTAGAAGGAAGACTCAGTGGGGTACATCAGGAGGAAGGGGTGCTGGTGCCAAGGCAAAGGCCAACTGGACCCTGAAGGCTGTGGTTGTCACCTTGGTGCCTGGTATCCGTCTCTCCTAAGTTACCCACCCATCTCTTACTTCATATCACTTTCTGCACTGAGGACAACTGTCCATGACCTTCAAAGTTTCCTCTACCTGGAGTAAGACAGATTTGAGAATCTATAAACCTAGGAGACCTGCTTACGCAGTAACCATTATGGTGATACTATGGCCTACTGTGTATCAATGGAGTGTGGACTCTTTTGAAAAATACCTCTTCCATCCTTGGTTCCCTCCAAGACTTCTAGAGTGGGACAGATGGGACAGCTTTGTCCCTGTTCTTCGTCACTTGCTATCTCTAATGGTTGCTTCTTTTCCTTTTAAAATTACCAGCATAACAATGATAACATACATAAACCTATTCTAACCATAAGAGGATGCATTTTCAAATAGTTCATATAACATGTAGGTTTTTTTTTATCATTTTAAAGAATATTTTTAGTTAGGAAACCTGGTTGCTATGTTTTACTGAAGCTATACAAAACATGTGACTATATATACAAAGAAACAGAGGTAGTCAAAAATAAAATGTTTTGATGACTTTAGGTCATGGATTTGTGACCATCTGAAAATTGTCTTTATTTCTGTTGTCAAGTTCCCTTTTAGATGTAAACAGGATATGAATAAATGGAGTATACTCATCCATGGCTGTGATGATTTAAAAATAATCATGTGAAGTAACTACATGACTGAACATTTGGGTATCATACTTATTTTAGAGAGAAACAAACCACGTTTCTTGAAATACCTTTTTCTTTCTTCATTCCATTATATTCATGTGAGGTCTCCTGAGTACTTGACACATGGCAGGCGGTCAGTAAATATTTGTTGAATGAGGGAAAGTAACTAAAGCAAAATGTAAATATTTATTTTTTAGGGTATCTCACTGTCTTCCAGCGACCCTTTTTTGCTCCGTAGGCAGGTGTCTAGATCACTGACAGTGATAAATTTCCTTTCTTTTTTTTTGGTACTGGGGATCGAACTCACGATCTCACACTTGCCAGGCAGGCGCTTATACCGCTGAGCTAAATCCACAGCCCGACAGTGACAAATTTCACGTTGACAGTGGAGGTATGCTGACCTTTTATGACTCAGAGCAAACTGATGAGGAGAGATACGGATGCGTGGCTCAGAATTCATTTGTCTTTGTTGTGACCAATATGTTCCTTACAGTCACCGGTAGGTATTTGTAACTTCTTTTACAGTATTCGAGTAAATGTCTTTGAATGGCTTTTTCTGATCCTGATTCATCTCATTATACCTGTTCCCTTATATATTTTTGTAGTCATATTTTGCTAATAGTAAATCTATGCTATTATATTATTTTAAAATATAGACTGTGTTAGTGAATATGAAACAGAAGTAACAATGCCAAAAGGGAACATTGATGATGAGAATTTGCAAATGTATGTCAAATTTTCTTAGAAATTGAAAATTATAAGGTATAGGATGCATTCATTGCCAAAATGTGGAGTCAGACTGAAGGTTAATATTGGAATTGGACACTTATTAGTTACTGTAGCCTAGTATATCCTAGATTAAAATAAAAATTAATCAAACCATGAAGTAAGCTTTGCCACCATGGGAACAAATACCTCAATATTCAGAAGCATTTATAATTGGCCAAAACAATTGACCCCACCTTTTATATTTTATCATGAATCTGGTTGAATAGTTAACAACCATTTGCTAGTTACTCGATACTGTTAAAAATTGCTTGCCATAGTCTTACTAAAATGATGGCTTTTCCTTGAATGAGTCAGTTCATCTTGGCAGTGAAAGAGTCCATTTGGGGGCTGCCTTGAGGAGACTGAAGATCAGTTCTAGATGGAGACATACTGTGATGACCACCTGAGGGGCAGTGAAGGAGCACAGCATGAGTCTGCAGGAGCTGATAGCACAGCTGCTTTTTTACCTTTATTTTTTTGCAGAGTTTAGGAGTTTTGCTGTATTGACAACTAGTAGTTAAAATAAATGAGCTCAGCTATAAGCATCTGCAATACTGTTTCTGGCTTTGCCCATCTTTTAGTTTTCTTAGATACGGTAGATTTTATAAATACGGTTTTGAAGATTCATTCATTTTCCTTTCAGTTTTGCTCACTCACATGGGTTTATAAGAGAGATGAGGTGGCTATAATAAATTTAGGCCTGATTTTAGATTATTTATAAGTCACATCCTTAAAGGCATCTCTATTTTCCTATCCTATCAGTTGTTCCCTATTCTACCGCTTAACAGTTTTTCTGAGATGTGAAGCTTCTGAGGACCCTGTTTGTCAGAATATTTTAAATAAAGTATACATTTCCATTCCTGGCATAGCAATCTTCATGTATTTATTATGGTCTATGGCAAAATGTATTCTCTATAAAGTATTATGCTTAAAACTGCATTGATCTACATTAGTAGCCAGAAAATATTTATTCTAATAAGAGTCAGAAATCCTTTGTCGGAACTTTTGAATGTGTCAGACTCTTAGTCTTACTCTGTTATTCTCTGTGAGTTCGTGTTTTTCCTAATTTAAAATCTTTGGTAGTGCGCTTTTTTATAAATTTATGGAGCTCTCTTTCTGCTCTTCAACTATTTATGAGACCTGTGAAAAATACCCTTGAGGTATTTTGGGAAAAAAAAGTTATAGAATTTAAAGGAATAGCACTGTGGTTAGAGATACTAGACATAGTTGGTATTAAATGAACAAATGGGCAGTCTGTCTTTCTGTATATGCCTCTACCTTGCTTTGCAACAAATAAGTTTTTCTCCTTGTAATTAAGGAGAAAACTATTTCAGAATCTCTCACATAAGAAATATACTTTAACTAGCAGAAATTAATTACATTCTCTCTGAAAAAAGTATATATATGTATACTTTTATATATATACTTTCATATATATATATATATATATATATATATATATATATATATATATATTCAGACCAGTGGTGCTGCTGGTAGTTGAGTCCTTACTTAACATGAATGGGGTTCTGGATGGAGGCCTCAGCACCACAAACAAGACAGAAAAGGAAGAGGAGAAGGAAAAGAGAAGGAAAAAATATATTAGTCATTTTATGTTTCAAACCTATCAGATTTTTAAAGTAATGATATTTAATACTCATCAATATTCTGCATAGAAAACATAAAATAAGCCTGTAGGGATATGGTAACAGTGAATAGAAGTTATTCAGCCAAGAGCTTTTTCTTTTTTCTTTATCTTTTGTTCTGAAGACGTGTGTTTATCAGTGTAAGAGAAAATTAATTTGTGTCTTCATCTACCAAATAAGTTTTATGATATTAGAAGTATTTTTATCAAGGGAATATGTAAGGATATACATTTAACCTTCAATAAAATTAAGATATAAGATGAAAAGTATGTGTTTTTTTGAACAACCCAAATCAGTAGACGAGGACAATATAAAATAACAGTCAGAGAACATTTTATGATTTAGACCTTTTCATTCATCAAGCTATGATAAGTGAAAGGGAAAGTCCATGCATTTCAGAGAATTGTCCAATCTTGCTGCCCACACTTAAGAGTTATGAAGTGCTGAAATTATGTTCGTGTCATAAGTGATGTGCAGAGGATCATGTGCTTTGAGTTTTTATTGCATAGTAGAAAGTATAATCGTAACAACTAGCCCAAAATAATAAAAAACACATGACAATGATCTAGACAAAATCTAGGCATTATCTATAAAACAGACATTTTATTTGTTGACAGTTGTATTAGAGATTTTACAGCAAAAGAGTTTCCAAGGCTCAGGAAGCTTATTTTTTTCTTAGATTTAATATATATTTAAAAGTAGTTTTAATGCATTTTGAGAATCTGTAAAGCTGATGTGATATTTACTGAGGACGTTTTTGCTTAGGATGCAAAATCTTTCGTTTTGCTCACTGCATTTAATGTTAGCAGATCTTATCCGTGGCAGCACACTTGGTTTGTTTTTTTCTAGATAATGTTTGGAACCGGAATGCATTTTACTTTATACAGAAAAAAATATTGAAGAACAATTTAATTTATCACTTGTATCCTAAACTGCTATGGGGCTAAGTGCTGCGGTAAAGTATAGACCTATTTCTTGCTCTGAAAATACTTCAGTCTGGGAACATTTGACATTTTTGTTGAACGTTTAAAGTGCAGGATAGCAGGATTAAGTCATCAGACCTTATTAATCTTAGATACTTTGGATAACTAACGTCCTTACCTATCACTAGACCTAATTTCCTCATATTTTAAAAAGATAGAACTAACAGTTCTCACGAGCCCTTGTCGGCATACAATTTCTGTTTCTAATAGAATTTTGATGTGCAATAGATGAGGAAACAATTTGTGGAATATTGATGTGGAAGAATTCTTACAGTAAGGTCTTTAATATGTGGACTAGGTGAAAAATGCCCAGGTGAAACATAATTTATTAAATGAATAACTTAGAGCACAAATAATTTCCAAACTGATCTCAATTTCATAAAAATAAATCTAAATCTAAGCAACGCTGTCATTTTCTGAAATTCTGAGTTGCGTGTCTGACCGTCTGTTGGTTATTTCCTAGCCTCTGACCCGGAGTTCTTCACCCCTCTCTTCCTTAAAGCCCTCGAGTCCTTTGAATAGCATCGCAATCGATGTCAGCAGGCAGACCAAGGGGCCCCTGCCTGTTGGTTTTTTCCTCCTCTGTCTCCTTTACCCCAACTACTTGGTATCCTCAGTTTTCTTCCCAAAGATGGTATCTTTTTTCTCCCTTATTTTCTTTGATTTTTTTCTCTCTCTGTTGGAGATTGAATCCAGGGTCTCTGCACTGCACTATGTTTCCTTCCCTTTTTACTTTTTGGTTTTGAGATGGGGTCTCACTAAGTCGCTATGCTTGAACTGGTGGTGAACGTACTCAGTCTCCTAGAGCACTGGGAGTGCACAATGCTTGGCTCAAAACCAGCATCATTTCCACGTCTCTGCTTTCACGTGACATTCTTCCCCACACTTCGTCTTCTTACCATTTCTAATCTAGGCTTTTGCTAAAGTTTCTAAGTTGGTCTTCTCACCGATAATATTTTCTACTTCAGTTATATCCCTAGCTCAATAATTTATCGTTGAACTAAATTGAATGAGGTTTCAAGGTTATGTTAGTTGACTTTAACGGGGATATTGCTATAAAATTAACTTAATAACTATTAAATTCAGTAATATTACTAAAGTAGTTAACATTTATCGGGCATTTACCTTGAGTTCTAGGTGCCATTCATTGATTAACTTACTTTAATTTTTGTGGATTCTGGTTACTTTTTAAAACTCTGAGTGAATGATTTACTCAGCATTTGATGTTTTAATTCTAGTATTTTTCATTGTATAGAGAAAATATCTGTTTCTAAACCACTGAAATTTACATACAGTAAAGGGTGGACTTTAAGTTATCAAACATTATATTTAGTCAAAGGTGTTCATGAAGTGAAATTGATAATAGAGTTATTTTAAATTGCTCTTCTGCTCTATTTTTAAAATTACTGTGAATATGGCATAGCTAATTTATTTATTAAGAGATGTGGCAGTCTTGTTTATCTCATCAAACTCTGATAATATAATAAATGAAGAGATATATCCATGAACACCATCATCTAACTAGTATGCATACATGTCTTTTATAATACTTTTAATCATATTAAATAGGTTTCCTACCCATTTTATACATGAACTCTGTAGAGAGCATATCTATCCAGTGATCTTAAAATTGTAGTATTATATTTTAATTTCAGTATGTAGCATTTCTAGATTTTTTGCTATTGCAATACTAGGATAGTTTATAAATTATACAAAAAATTGAATAGAGGTCATAATCTAAACCCCAAAACCTTAAAAATGCAGATGGTGCCTTTCCTTTTCCTTTCTGAAAGCGCAGTGGGAGCCTCTGAGGCAGTGAACTCTTTTGCATGTTTAATGACACAAAGCGATATGGCTATTGAAATAAAATGGCTTCAGGAAGGCAGCCATTAACTTCAGTTTACGCCTGTGTCACGCCTCTGTTTTCCTAGCGTGTCTCCACAGTATCAGGGTCAAGGTCATTCCTTTTAGAGGGAGATTGAGTGTGATAAGGTCCATTCAGTTTTGATTGTTACATTATCTTGTTAGTTTTCTTTTCTCCAGAAAATGACTTAAACAGTTTCTCAATCTTTGCTGATAATTGAGAAGAAAATCAGCTTTTTTGGAGATCTGGTGCTTTGTAGGGGGACTTATAGCAGGAACATGGTTGTTTTATTTTGGCATCCCTCTGTGAAATGTCCCAAGTCACCCAGGGACAAGCTTTTGATATGTGGACATCAAATGAGTAATAACAATCATATGGTTTTACTGTAGAACTGTATGAACTTTTCAAAATCATAATTAAAACACAGGACCCCATACACCAAAACTCAGAAAGCAGACGGAACTTAGAGAGCAAGGAATAAATTTCAGGTCAGTGTCATTTAACTTGTTAACCTGAATTTTTTTGATCATTAAGTTTGCTTTTATTCTGCTTATAAAATATTCCTGCTGTTATAGTTGTATAAAAGCTGTAAGCATAAGGCATTTTACAACATTCCCACTCATCCTTTAACTTAGCCATAAAATGGAAATAACAAGACTGGTTCAGCCCAGGACCCATGTGGCTATAAAATGTGAATATAAGATTAAAGGGGTTGGGGACATAGCTCAGCAGCACAACTGCCTGCCTGGCAAGCACAAGGTCCTGAGTTTGAGTCCCAATATAAAAAAAACCAAGGCATGGAAAGTCATTCCAAGAGTAGACGTCACAGTATAAATATGAGGTGATTTCTATGATTATTGTGATACTGAACATTTAGCGCACCCTCACCTGCACTCAATCGTCAACTGATATTGTGTTAATCCTGTCGTTTCATTTCAGCCAGCCTAATTTATTATTTCTTGGTATTAATGAAAAACCTACTAGTATATAAAAATGATAATGAGAAGAAAAAGATGGCATAATACGTTCTGTCTGCTTTCTGATTTTGGCGTGCGGGGTCCAGTGTGATAGTTCAGGCTTAGCATTCATCTTTCCTTACTTCTAAATTCACCCAGGTCTTTGAGAATGCTTTTTGTTTCAGGCACAGGGCACCAATGACAGTACTTGCTATGATTGGAAGCACATGATTGATGCTGATTCCCACACGTGAGGTCCTAAAGTGAAGGAAGAGAGGAAATGACCAAGAAAAAAAAATAAACATCTTGCTTAAATAATGAAATCAACCTATATGCCAAGAAACATGTATTTGATTGACCGTGGCTAATTTATTTCCAAGTAATAGTAACATATAGGCTCGTTTTTTCAAAAAAAATTCATTAGTTAAGTTTTATTAACATGTATTAGTTGTATATATAGATGGAGTTCAGTGTAGTATTTTCATAAGTTCTAATAGCAGACACTGATCAAATCTGCCACTCCTGCTGATCCCTAGTAATCACTATTCTATTTGAAGGTTGACTTTTTTTAGTTTCTGTAGGTGAGAGAAAATGTGCCAGTGCTTGTTTTTCTGTGCTTGGTCTATTTCACATAAAGAAATGTCAGTCCATTTTCTTGCAAATGACAAGGTTGTATTCTTTATAGCTGAATACTACTGCATCGTGTTTATATACCAGTTTCTTTACCCACTCATCTGATTCTGTCTCTCACCATTCTGAGTTGTGCGCGAGTAAATAGGGGTGTGCCAGCATCTCTTAGGTAAGCTGATTACATTTCCTTTGGCTACATTCCCAGAAATTGGATAGTTTGATGAAGTGGTAATAGTGTATTTAAATTCTGAGGATGAAAAACCTCCATACTGTTCTCCACGGTGGCTGTAGTAATTTACATTCCCACCAGTGGTGTATAAGCATTCCTTTTTTCCCACATCCTCCCCAGCACTTGTTACTTTTTATTAAAGAGGAGACTTACATTTTTACTTTTGATTGAACACATTACAAGGAGATTCAAGTAACTATATTAAAATATTGTTTTATCATAATCACTCTGGTTATAGCAATTACTTAATTCACTCACTGACGTTTTTGTTCACACCCTAGTTTAACTGCCTATTTGTATAGAAAATAATGAATGTATAATGCATTTTGATTCAAATAATTAGAATGATCTACCCTTTTGGCTTTATATTTTTGAATTTTGTATGCTTCTTGCGATCCATCCATGGGACCCTCCAGTCAATTCTAGCTGGCAGGTGATGGTCCACGTCGTACACCTACCACATTCTTTTTGTCCCTACCTTCCTTTCTGTACAATCTATTCTTTCCAGTTCCTTTCACACAAAGTTAGAGTGAACATTCTTACACAAATCCTTATGAATTTGGATTGTAGTTTCCTGGTAAATGTGTAGGAGTGGAATTACTATTCAAGAGAGTGTGCATAGCTCTAATTATTAAGTGAAAAGAAGTGAAAAGTCTTTAATAAAATCTCAAAAATAAAGATATCTATTCTGCAGTCTCAGCAACTTGCCCCAGGGTTTTCTTGTGTACATCGCTATTAAAATGCAGTTTTAAGTTTTGCTAGAATAAGCACAAATAGCAGTTCACTGACATTTTAAATTTTATTTTTTGAGGTTACAAGTGATTTTGAGTGCATAGTCAAGTATTTGAGTATTAATCAAGTATATAATCAAGTATTTGTATTAATGAAGGATATATATATCCTTGATTAATGGACAGGGTTTCTTCTTTCATAACTATCCTGTATATGCTTTTCTCCTAGTGTATCTTAAAATTGCCTTGTATTAAATAGAATATTAATTCTGTGTTAGATTTAAAATTTGCAAACATGGTTACACAGTGTATCATTGTCTATTTGCTTTTTGTTCAGATAGAAGTTTCTTAAAGCAGGAACTGAGCACTGAGGAAGATTTCAGTGAAAAATAATCCGTGCTGCTTCTACAATTGACATGTCAGAATTCTGCACAGTTGAATATCATAGAGGAAACTGTGCTTAGAAAATTGTTAGTTTCCTTTAGTAGTTGAATTAATCAATATTGCAACATTTTAAAAATAATCTTTAGTTAATGTGTGTTCAATTCAGTGTATATTTTGGACTCAAAAAGGCCGATGCTAACCTTCTGGAACAGCAATATTATGCTTATCATAAAGCTAGAATTGAATTGACAGTGTAGCTCTCTACCCATAACTACTGTATGTAATCTACTCAAAAAGGAACTTTCCTCATAATCCTGGATTTTATTGTCTCTCCATAAAATATTTCTGGAGCATATTTTTCCTTGAAATTGCTTTGTGTTATCAGTCTTGTGAAACAATATATTTAGCTTTTATATAGCAAAATGTAGAGGAATTTTCTTATATGTATATGTAGAATACTACACAGACCCATCAATGTCAAAGTACATTAAGCATAAATATGAATAATATAGATAGACATATTACGATTAGCTGCATTTTGTATTATGGTACTAACTTGGTTTAGGCTTGAGTAGTTTCCTGACTGCTAGTTGCTCTTTGTTATTTGTTCTTTTGGGTACTACGTAGAGCACATACTTTCCTATTACTATTTAAATTTTCAGCTTTTTTATTTTCCCTTAACAGTATCATTTTCAACCTCAATATCTAAAGCTTTACTTACTCTTGCTCTCAACATTCAACAGTGTCAAAAGCTGTTGTTTTACTTGTCTGGATCATATAAATTTTACTGTTAAGTTTAGTATATCAAAAATGAACTAAATAGTATGGATTTGCTGGATTATTTCCTTTAGGTGAATATTATATAGTCATTTATAATTATTTTTATTTAGTATTCCTTGAAATTATGTTCTTATGTCATCACCTAGAGAAGATTCAGAATGCTGAAGATAAATCAGCTGTAACTACGTAGCTTCCTCTGTGATATTCATCTTTGGAGAATTTCGCACATGTTGGAGTTACAGCCACAGAATGGTTTATTTTTCACTGAAATCATCCTGAGTGTTCAGTTGTTGCTTTAGGAAACCTGTATCTGGATGTAATAATAATGATTTTGTTTTAATGTTTAACGTTAAAATGGTGGCTAAAAAGATAGGCATTGACTATCTTCTCCAAGATGGCAAATTGCTGGGAAGTATGGTTCCCATTTGATTCAATATAGTGACAAAAAAAAATTTATGTAACTTTACTAGATTTTAGAGTGTTTTAATTCTTTAACATTTTTATTGTTAGAGGAAGTTTTTTTTCAGTATAGCCAACTACTTCTCTGCAGTGGTCATCATCAGGGGAATATTATCTAACATTTTTTTATTGGTTTAAAAGCTTTCATTTATAAAATATAATGGTATCTATACATATCATTCTCAGTTTTAAGGCCTGTTTGATTTTTTTAAATCATGAAATTGATTTTTAAAGTACTGCAGGCTAGACAAGCTGGCGATGACCTTGTTGAATCATCTATTCTTGATGCCATGCCCAGAGTTGAGAGTGCAGTTAACTCCACAAGAGGACATGTGTTTTCACAGTAAGAATTAATGATATTTTGCATGCAAAATTGTTTTTTATTTCTGTTTCACTTAGTTTTTATAATCTTCATAAAACCACAACAGGTACAGTGCGTAAGATTTCCAAAGACTGTTTTTAGTCTTCATGTCCATGTCATTTCTGGGTCAGTAGCCATATTCTTAGTTTAACTTCAAAGGCAAGGAAAGTTGTTGCTATAGAGCCTAAATAACACTGATGTATGCCACAGGCCCGATCCGTAGAGCCTCACAAAAGACACCAGGCTTTTATACAGGTTCTGGTACATCAGCTTCTCCAAACAGTGCCCAACAGGGCCTCCAATAGCCTGTGTATTGACAATAATTGCCAAGATGAACACCGCTTCTTGGACGCTGGTGGCTCACAGTTAAAAGCTGGTTTAGGGTACGTGGTATTTTACTTTAATCTAAATTGGAATAATTTAAGATTGCCACCTTGCAGTGCCGCAAACTGCCTTGTGGTTCTAAGACCTGACTGTGTTAAACTATGACAAATTGTTGTTTCTCCAGCCAAACATCCATCGGTGTTTACAGTTGTTGACCAAACAGAGACAACCATGGAAAGAGGGCTGGAAACAGTGAAGGTTTGTTCTTTTCCTGTGCAAATCCGCCAAAATGAAATTCTTATTCTCATCAATGATATTTACTACTAAAAAATAAAATACAAAAAAAAGACAATTTAAAATGCTTTGTTTAGTTATAATTCAGCTTGTTACACATCCACAAACAACATGGCTTGGTGGGCATGGCCTTGTGTTCTAGAAATATAATGTACAACTTACCTTTATTCTTATTGTTGTCCCCCATCATCACTTACAGTCTAGTGACATCGGGTGAGTGACCTAATATCTGTGTATCTCAGGCTTCTTGCTTGTAAAATGGGGATAAGATAGGATCTGTCTTGTGGGTATGTCTGTTAGAAAGATAAGATAATATGGATAAAGTGCTTCGACACTAACATGCACAGAAAGCACTTAATTGAGTAGCTATTAGGTTTGTTACTACTATTCTATGACTAAAGTTATTTAGATTCAAGACAGAGGTGATACGTACATCAGCTGACCCAAGTGTCTAAAAGACTTTGTTTCCTATTTTCAGTGACTTTAGTTTTTCTTTTTAACTCCCTTATTTAATTTCTGTGAATGTGCAAAAGCCATTATATGCTAGCAAGTCTACTTGGTCCTGGGGATACAAAGATGAGTGGGACATTGTGTTAGTCAGCTTTGTGTTATTGTCACAAAATACACAAGACAGACAACTTTGAAAAAGAAAAGACTGTTTTGACTCAAGCTTTAAGGTGCTTTAGTCCATCACTGCTTGTCTCTATCACCTGGTCCTGTGATGAGATTGGATACTGCGCCATGAGTGAATGAGAGGCTGGGGAATGACAGAAGGAGAAGGGGTGGGGTCCCCATCCCCGCTTTGAGAACACCCTCTAACGCACTGACTTCCTCCCACTAGGCCACACTTCCTAAGATTTTCACCAGGTCTTAGGCTCAAAGCAAAATAAATGAGCTTTTGCAGCACATTTAAAATGCAGACCACATTATTTCATCCCAGCCCAGCTCCTTCTGTAGTAGATGACCTAATAGTTCAGTGAGTTAAGGACCTTTTGGTGCATACATAACAGAAGTATGGAAGGATGCAGAAGTAATAAAGAAGGTAGAGTGATAAGTGGTCAGTGCTATTAGGGAGACTGCAGGACATGTCATGTTCAGGTAGGAGTCCAAAGATGAGGTTTAATTTCTTAACCATTACATGTGAGAAAAAAAAAACATTAATTACCAGGATCCACAAGCTGAGAGCCCTGAGCATTATTTTGAATGGCTTCCTAGGCCCCTTAGGACTCAAACATGGGCTCCGTGAGTTTATCACTCCACTATAGATTTCACTTTTTGTCCAGAACCATTATTTAAATCATTAGATCATGAAAGACGCATTATTGGAGATTAACGCTGTGACCAACACTTAGTTGTTCAGTTTGTGAAATGTCAAAAGGATGCAAAGTTTCCTTGTTCTAGTGGTACATCTTTTCTTCTTTAACTTTTAGAAAATGTCTTTATAACTGTACAACATATGTGAGCTTTATGGATTTTGTAGTTTTGCCTTGCAAATGCTCTTGTCTCTTCTCATTTGCAGGAAACTTCACACGCCCAGGCCCAGTGATCTGTTGGCTGAGTTTTGTTACCCAGTTGACCCATTTACCATGGAGACAGCAAGAGCAGGGGAGACTTTTGAGCACATGCTGAAGCTGATACAGGAATGCGTGGTGCAGGGGCTCTCTGTTGACCTGGGAGCAAGGGTCAGCTTAGACCTCCGCTGTCCTAAGCCTATTATTATTGGTGACACATCTGTCCCTTGACTCACCAAGGAACACTGAACTTTTCAATTGATTTAGAAATCAATTTGCTTGCCAATTTTACTAAATAAATGCAGATATTTCTATGAGCGCTGTAGTTCCAAATAAGGATGATAAATACATATTCAAATTTGCCTTAGCTTTTGCCAGTTAGATATATACAGAACAAATTTGGGGGTACAATTTATATGAACTTTTCAAATGCAAAAGCTACTGTTTCATCCTATATAGAAATACCTTTGTTCTAGGTAAATGTTCTTTTACTTATTACAGTCACCCAGATCACTTGGTGTATTTACTGGAAATTCCTTCCGTCATCTATAACCTCCTTCCCCATTCTTTTTTTTTCCTTTGGCTATGTTCAAGTTCTCGTGTATTTCTCTCCAAAACCAGGCATCTACTTACTGAATGTCAAATGAGATGGCATAAAAAGCTTTCAGATATTCTAAGAATTTCTCTGTAAAATGAAATTCGTGAATATGATACTTTGCTGTACCCTATTTGTACTGAGTATATCTTTTATAGGCTTTTCTTTTCTTTTCTTTTTTCCTTCAAAAAATGAATGGAGCAAAGGGAGGTTGCTTGTGTGCTTGACTCAATGTTAGGTCCTCTGAAGCATCACTCCTAAGTACATTTGACTGTGCCTCATCTGTCATTGTGTTTTGGGCTTCATAGCTCCCCTAACTGACATAACCCAGTCAAAGTTTTGTACTAGCCCATATCAGCATGTTATTAAATTTATGGCTGTGTGTGAATTAGCTGTGACTTTTGATTTCTTCAAAAAACTCAATTGTATTCCTGTCTTGACAAAGATAAGGGTCTGGTCCACAGGAGTTGTGGCCTCATTAGAGTTTTGAACTCATATATTTCTACTGGAAGAAGATATAATTTTTTGGAATAACTTTGCAATAATATATATATATATATATATATATATATATATAGAGAGAGAGAGAGAGAGAGAGAGAGAGAGAGAGAGAAAGAAATGTAGCTTTGCTGGAAACGACATCCTATGTTCATTGTCAAACTGACTCTATCTTCTCAACTTAAGTATTTAAGAACTTTAAAAAAGTCTTCCCAAGGGAGAAAACAGTATTCTATCATATCTCTCCTTCTTGATTTCTCAGAAGCTCAGAAGCACCTCACAGCAGAAGTGAACTCAGTATGTCTATGTCCTCCTACTCGGAAGGATTCTTGTTTCTGCCTAAGACTGAGGTAACTAATTCCCTAACTGGGGACTGGATAAGAAAGTACAAATGGCCCTGGTACTGTTGGCCAGTCGCTGAGACTAACTGGGGATAAAAACACTTGGTAACCATGACTTAGTGAATAGTCTCTTTAGACTTGGAATAAACTGGAATTTTAAGAGGTGTGGTCCAAAGATGCAGGCAGTGCTGCCTTGTGCCTTGTGTGCTGGCAATGCATGGGGACTCAGGGTCATTTCACAGTTTGTAGTCATTTAGGAAGTGACCGCTTAATTATTCTTTATCAAATATCATGTGAGTTAACAGTCACATCACCCATACTGATATGCTGTTCACCTTGTGCTCCAAAAGCACAAGAGCTAGAAGGAAGAGTGCGAAATTGGAAATCAGTGCACTGTTATAATACAGCACTGTGATGAGCAGTTACAGCTCCTGACCACCGTTACACGGCGTGTGCAGAGTCACGTTATCAGCCAAGAGCTGGCGCTTGCTTTTCTTCGCATTTTGTTGATTTTCACAGACAGACATTGTTCAAAGAACAGGCATTGCTGAGTTAATTTCTCTATCTTTTGCATTTATCTTTTACTACTTTTGGGTGCATCTTTATAAACTATCTCTTCTTCCTTTGTATTAGAACATTTCCTCGGGTCCTTGTGAAATGTCCTAAGTGGGAAAAGCAATGGAACACAGGGTGGGCTTTTCCCAGAGCAGCAAGCAGCAGAGTTCTCTGCACCCGCACCCCCTGGCCCACCCCACCTTCCTGGGCAACTGTCCTCATTGGTGATAAGGCTTTGGGTTTCAGGAGTTCGCTACAATGACCTGGTGTCCCCATCGGCCCATCCGCTCAGACGTGCGCTTCCACCAGAGGTACCGAGCCCACGACGGAACCTGCCACAACCTGCAGCCGCCGACCTGCGGTGTCCCTGACCACCGTCGCTTCAGTGCTGCCACCGGCCTATGACAAGGGCCTGAACTTGCCACGGGTACCGGGCACCACCCCGGGGGCCGCAGCCCTCCGCTCCCCCCACCCCGCCCCGGCTGGTGTCCACCGGGCTGTGGGTGCGGTGCCGTCACCCCGACCCCAGGTACACGCACATGTGAATGCCCGAGAGTGGATCAACCAGCTCACAGCTCACACCGGTGCTTCCAACGTGTAGGGGAGCTCGGACAGCAACCCGGGGTGCTCAGGGACCACCAGACACCGGGCCCACTGAAGGCGGGAATGCTTTGGTCTTCTTCGGGACAGCACTTACTCCCTTCTCTGCAGGCCCAGCCACCCGTGCTCAGGCCGGGGCAAGACAGCCGCAGCCCGTTTCCTGGCGGGGGACCCCAGGCCAACCAGCAGCTGGCCCTGACCGCTATGCGCACTCTGTGGTTCGGCGAAGACAACGGGGTCCTCAGAGCTGTCGGTCCTGAACCCCCCGGGGACGGAGACGCCCTTTACAGGACGACCGTGGGCGCCGAGGTGCGGCACATCACCTACAGCCACTGGGGGACCCGGCATGAAGACGCTGGGGACACCCGGGCTACGACCCCAGCGTTGCCACGGTGGCCTCCCGGTTTGGCCACGC
>PVJX010033720.1:0-19479 GCA_004027295.1 Dolichotis patagonum | reverse complement strand
CCCCGGTACCAAAAAAAAAAAAAAAAAAAATTTCTTAAATCCCCCTCTTCACAAGTCTGTGGAAAAATGATCTTCCACAAAACCAGTCCCTGGAGCCAAAAAAGTTATAAGAAATAGTGGTAAAAGTTTGAGAACCATGGAAATTGAATAACCTGGGTATTTTTTTTTCTATAAAAGGAACTCATAGACCACCAGAGATCTCCAGTCACTCATGAAATGCCCACTTTACACCCTTCACAAAGATGAACGACAGGGTCTGAGTTCTAAGGAGACTCAGGGCAGAAGCAGAACCAGGAATTGTTACCTCTCACTCTGATAAAGTTTTACAGAAGATACGGAAAATCTAGGAGAAAGCTATCTATCCAGAAGCACCTCAAAGTGTCCACAGAGGAGCAGATTGATAATCAGGCTGTCTTGCTGGCCAGGTCACAAAATGTCACATCTACCCCATACATACAACAGTTGTCACCCTAAAACACTACACCAAAGGTAAAGTTATTCCTGAGATGGCACCCGGGGACCCTGAGGAAGTGAGGTGAATGTTGGTACACTGATCCATCCTTTTGCTCAGTGCCGTTTATTGCGCACATCATAGGTACTGGAGTCTTCAGTGATGACCAAGCCTCTCGTAAAGATTACAGCTTATTTTGGAAGACACTGAACAAAAACCAGAAATGGCTATGTAATAGGTGCCGGACTGGGAAATGCAGGATGCTGGGAGGAAGTTTAACTGAGGGCTTTGTGGGTTGTACCAGGGCTGGGGGAGTTTCAGGGGGAGAAGATGACATTTCAACTGAAACCTTCGCTTCGAGGAGGGAGAGGGAACAGCATTTGTGAAGATTCTCCACGGAAAGCACCTGACACTGAAAGGACAGAAAGGTCAGGCAGAGCTCCACACAGACACGGGGAGGGAGTTAGTTATAGCAGGACCAGAGAAGTAGCTCCTTCAGAAATTGTAGGCCCGGGCATGGTGGCACATGCCTGTTATCCCTGCTTCAGGAAGCTGAAGCAGGAGGATTGCCATGAGTTTGAGGTCAGCCTGGGCTACATAGTGAGCTCAAGTTCAGCCTGAACTTCAAGTTGAGATCCTGTCTCAAATAACAACAAACAGGCCGGGGGTTTAGCTCAGCGGCATGAGTGCCTGTGTGGCAAATGTGAGGTCGTCAGTTCGATCCCCAGCACCAAAAAACAAAAAAACAACAAACAAAACTTATAAGGACTTTGACTGATGTTAGAACTTTGTAACAAACATCATGGAGTGGTTTAAGCAAAAGAAGACAAAAGAGTGGTATTCTTTTTAAATTGCTCACTGTTGGGCTGGGGATTTAGCTTAGTGTCTTAAGTGCCTGCCTGGCAAGCTCGAGGTCGTGAGTTCAATCCCCGGTACCGGTACCAAAAAAAAAAAAAAAAAAAATGCTCACTGTTACATAGAACAGTGGCCACCCAACTTTAAAGCATGCACTTTCTCAGTATGACAAGCTGCAGCGCTGGGGATTGAACCCAGGGCTTCACACATGCCAGGCAAGTGCTTTCCCCCTGAGCTGCACCCCGAGTCCTTCAGTAAAACATTTCAAACCCACACGCCCATATAGTTCTGTTCCTTATACACATGCATGCCATGAGTATGTTAGAAAAAGCAAAAAATAAAGCGTGAGAGGAAGCTTGCTTTGCGCAGCTGATCAGCTCCTTGTGTGTACCCAGGGGCAGGTCACGAGTGGGAGATGGGCTGGTCGCTGTCCAGCACCCTCACGAGGATTTGGGAAGATCAGCTCAGAAGAGGTTTGCTTTGTTTTTGTTTGTAACACTGGTGATTAAACCAGGACCTTAACATTGATCTACAGCCCCAGACTTTTTTGTTTTGGTTTGGTTTTTGAGGTAAATTCTAATTTGTGCAGTCTGAATCAAGCTTGGGATCTTCCTGCCTCAGTTCCCAGAGTGCCAGGATTATTAGCGTGAGCCCCCACACCCAGGTAGAAAAGGTTTATCTTGACTCTGTCCCTGCTTGCTTGGCCGCATTTCTTCCTGTCTGTGGGGAGGCGACACACTGTGGTGGGAGCCCAGTCCTGATCCAGGTCAGAAGTGGGAGGAGATTGGGACAGGGCGAGCAAGGAGGGAAGCAGAAAGATTTCAGATATCAGCAAGGTCTGAATGGGGAGGGCTGCTGGATGAGTGGTTGGATGGTGCAGGTGGGGCTGAGCCACAAGGAAGGAATCAGTGGGAAAGATCACGCGCTCCTGCTGGGGTAATGTCCATGTCGGCGCCAGCTTATCCTCTTAGTGACGCCGAGGGAGCGCCTGCCACTGAAATTTTGGAATAAAAGTAAGAACTCTCAGAGTCATGTTGGCAGTGTTTTAGTATTGTTTATTTCTGAGTAGGATCACCTCCAGCTCTCAAGCTTTCTGTTTTCATCTTTTTTGGGTTTTTCAGTAGTGGTGGGGATGGAACCCGGGGCCCCACACATGCCAGGCATGCACCGGACAACCGAGCTACATCCCCCAGGCCCTGTGTGATGCTGAGGACCTTGGGGGTTGTAAAGATCGCAGGGCTACTTTTATTACTTGCAATTGGATTGTGGTATATGTATAAAAATCATCACTCAGTCTGGGGATTTAGCTCAGAGGCATAAGCGCCTGTCTGGCAAGCTCGAGGTTGTGAGTTTGATCCCTGATACCACAAAAAAAACAATCTTTCTTCCATTTCCGATCAATCTTTCTTTCCAAATCACCGATCCATTTAATGGCTCTTTTCTCAGTAGATTTTCACAGTCACTCAAGTCTGATTCTCAGCATGTAGCACTAAAAGTGATGTCATTCACAGATTGGCACATAGACACACACTCACAGGAGGGGCTCTGATTACTCACGCTGACCCGATGGCAGGCTTGTCTCTGCATTCTAGACAACTACTCCGGAAGCCCTCCTCAGGTGAACTCCTGGCCTAGTGTTATCTGTGACCCATGTCAGCTGCAAATGCTATTTTATTTATTTTTTTGGTACTGGGGATCGAACTCATGACCTCGTGCTTGCAAGGAAGGTGCTTAAGCCACTGAGCTAAATCCCCAGCCCCCGCAAATGCTATTTTAAAAATTCCTTTAAAAAAATGCTACCACTTACAGCGGTTGTGAGCATCCCCAAATGAAATGCATAGATAGCATTCTGGGCACTAAATGTAGACAGGAATGCGCAAAACTATCTTGCAAACAATTATTTCTCAGTGCTTCTGGGGAAATGACTTAAGTACTGATAATAAGTCGATTAAAAAAGTGTGGGATGTTGTCATAGCCACTGTCCTGTGCCATTCAGTCTGCCTGAATGGTTTTGAGTTTGGGCTGGTGGAACCAGAAGACTCTAGATAGAAACCGGGTAATAGGATCCCTCTACCCTGCTCAAGGTACTTTTGCTTTACTTTCTTGGTTTAAAAAGTGAGTAAGCAAGTTCCAGATTTGGTCCTGTTCAGTGGCGATAGAGTTTAGGAGGAATATTATTTATAAACATAGAAACGCCTTGCTAATTTTTCTCCAGAAAAGGATTTTAATGACTCCTAAACAGATTTTAGAGAAATCAGCTTGTTTACAAATGCAGGTTTAGGTAAAGACTTGTCGATTACTTTGGTGAACTAAGAAGTTTTTTTTAATCAGAGATCTAAAAATCCTTTGTTAAATCTCACATTCATCATTTGTGTTCAAAACTCCTGCTGAAATGGTGCCTGAAAGTACATCTGTGATCATTGTATCTTTACTTTTTCAGTGTGGTCTTGGGCCCCAGGCTTCAGTTCGGGTCTCAGAAAGCACAAAGCCCAGCTCAGTTCTCGAAGATTCTGCTGAAGGGCAGTGCATGCCTGGCTCCAAGGCAGGCGGAGGCGAGTAACTGGCATAGTCAAACATCTGTGCCCCAGGCGTGAAAGGAAGAATTCCCCACCTTGAGAGAGAAGTTCCTCTGGACCAGGGTGGGGAGTGGGCGGGAGATGAAGACTGGGGACTCCTAAGAGAGAGGGGACCTGGTGCGCTGCTGGGTGGTCACACTGCTGGGGAGACCCTAGCGGGAGGTGGCTGTGAGGGTCACCTAGGCAGAGGGGGCCGCGGGGCGTGGAGATGGGTGAGGTCCCCACCTCTCCCGTGGGCCCCTAGACAGCCGTGGGCAGGCCCGGCGGACGCCTCTGCCGCAGCTCCACACGCAGAGACCCTGGCGGCCAGGTCAGAGCCCGCGTTCGGGAGCTCAGGCCCGGGTTGCCCGACCTGCACCTTGGCACTCGAGTGGACAACTTGGTGTAGAAAATGGCCCTATAGCCTGTGTCCTGAGGCCTGTAACGACTACGTCCCCGAGCTCTTCTCCACTTAGCACGAGCCCAACCCAGGGCCGGGGCACCAAACCGGCCAGTCTGCGGTGGGCAGGCGCTGTAGGCCGAGCTGCACCGAGGATGGCGTTTTGGAGACTCTGATGAGCCCCAGGCTTGCGAGGTAGCTCGCCCAGCGGAGCGCCGGTGATTTCTGGCTTTTCCAAGGCCCCGGGGCGGGGCGGGACGGGGCGGGGCGTGGGTCGCAGGCGCGGGGAGGCCGCGGGTGGGCGCAGCCTGCCGCGGGCGGGACCCCAGGTGGGCGCGATGGAGGGAAGCGGGCTCCAGCTGTGAGGACAGAGGAGGGCGGGGCAGAAGGAGGTTGGTGGGAAAGGGGAGCAAACACCGCAACCGGGGGTTCTGGGGGCGGGAAGTGGAAACCGCAGCCACAGAAAGAGGAACTCGGCCGGGCCGCGTTTCCCGGCAGCGGGGCGCCAGACCGAGACCCAGACGGAGACCCTGCCTGCCCCGGGCCGGGTCCAGCTCCGGCAGAGCCGGGCCAGCTGCACCGCAGGACCGCGCTCCGGTCCTCTGAAAGAGAAGGGCCTGAGCGGCAAGCTGTCCCTCTTACTGAAGAGGGTGGGAAAACAGGATTGGGCACCTGAAGCTAAATCTTCCCAGGAGTTGCTTGAGCAAGCATTTAATCAAATCGTGCTCGAGGCAAATGGAAAGAATAATTGTGCGTCTCTACCTGCGGCCGCACAGCCTGCCGTCTGCAGGTGCAGCCCGAGAAGGCTGCTGTCTCGTTCCCTGCTGCCTTCCAAAAGGTCTAACACGAGCCAAGGCGAATGCGTGTTTAACACCACGTAAAAATACCCAGGGTGATGAGCCGGCATGGGAACTGCCACCAGATGAGAGCTGAGGCTTTTTTTTTTTTAATGTTACGAATTGTGGCAAGATATGCAAAAACGTCGTTTGAAACCATTTTTAGTGACACATTTGGTGACAACCAATACATCCACTCTGTTGTGCATCCCGTACTGCCATCAGCCTCTGAGACCTCTTCCATCTCCCCAAACTGAAATTCTACACATTACCAGTGCCCCCTCATCACTCACCCAATCTTCTACCTTCTGTCTCCATGAATTAACTAAGTATCTCTGGCGAATGGGATCCTAAAGTGTTTGTCCTTTTGAAACTGGCTTCACATACCAGACTGTTGTAGCAAGTGTCATAATTTCTCTAGGAGGCTGAAGCAGGAGGACTGCAAGTTCAAGCCCAGCCAGGGCAACTTAGCAACTTAGCAAAACCTTATCTCAAAGTGAAACGTAAGGGGGGGCAGGGGACACAGCTCAGTGATAAAGCACTTGCCTGCTATGCCCTGGTTTGGTCCCAAGCATCATTTCAAAAGTCCGTTTTGGGGCTGGGGATTTAGCTCAGTGGTCTAAGCACCTGCCTGGCAAGTGTGAGGTCATGAGTTTGATCCCTGGTACCAAAAAAAAAAAAAAAAACCTCTATTTTCAAACAGTGTTCACCTTTCGTTTTTCCTTATATAAATGACCCTTTGCTTTTGCAGTACAAAAAATAGTACCAGAGTCTTAGACAAATAGGTGGGTTAGTATGGTTTGGAGGCTGTAAAATTCAAAATTCCTAAAAATGATATTATTTAGGAATGGGAATTATGTTTGTTCCAGCTTTTTATGGGTAATGTTTTTGTAGTTAAAATATATCTAACTTAGGGCCGGGAGTGTAGCTCAGTGATAAAGACTGGTTTCACATAGTTGAGGCCCTGAGCTCAATTTCCTCGGGGGGTGTGTGTGTGTAACATAAAACTTACCATTTTGACCATTTTTAGATGGACAGCTGGGAGGCGTAAACTACATTTTATGGGTATTTGAATATATTTTACTTCTCACAGAAGTGCCTTCCTACTTTTTGCACAAGCTGTATACAGCAGATAGTACTTAGGGACCTTCAGTCCTTCCCTTTGCTTTCACAACATTGCGAGTAATTTTATTGCCTCATTTTTAAAAATAAAGATTCTAAAGTGGAGCGGATCCACAGCAGTCTTTGCCTCACTGGGTCTTTGCCTCTTGTGACCTTTGATCCACAAAGTAGGGCTGTGACATTGACCTGAGCTTTCTCTCCTTCCCTGGAGAGATTTCAGCCTCAAGTCTATTAATAGACACCTTTGTCTCCCCTTTGGTCACAGTGATTCTCACAGTGGTTCTTCGTGGAACCCTGCCGAAAGCTATTTTTGTCACCTTAGTTGGAAACCTAGTAGAAGTGTCTGTAAACCCTCCTTAAAATAAAACAGAACTCACAAGTGTTGACCAGAATGGGTTCCGGGGTTCGTGGCTTGTGAGGAGGATGCGTGGGGGTGAGGGGGCGCCCTTCCTCCCTGCAGCCTTCTCGCCCTCCTCCCAGGCTCTGCCGCCTTCTTCAAGCCGTGGGCCAGGTGGCATCAAATGCTTCCTGCCTCAGTTTCTCTGCTGTGACACCGTATGGCAGCACAGCCGAAAGATGAGGACAGTAAAGAATTTTCCGCAGCAGACTGGAGTCAGGTTGTACCTCTCATCAGGAGGCTGATTTATTTACCCAGAAAATGTTGCCCGGAATAGGATCAAAGGCCAAAGGGAGGCGAAGGCACAGGGGACCCCAGGAGGAAGCTTTGCATCATTTGCTCTTGGCTCTGCTGGTTCTGCTCCCCGAAGCAGGAGCACCGCCCCCCCCACCACAGTCCCCTGGGCCTGTGTCGCTCCTGGTGGCTCCTTGCCTAAGATGCTCAAGGCTGGGGTTCTCTCTCTGGCACCGTGGGAGCAAAACAGAAGCCCCTATGGGGAACACAGATCCTGCCAGAGCTGTGAAAGGCTTCCCCAAGGGAGCTGGCCAGGCCCAAGTCGCCCTTACCCACGGTGTGGATCTGCCCTTCCCATTCCGTGGCTCTGGGAGGGTAAGGGGGAGGGGAGGGAAGGGAAGACAGGGGGAGGGGCGGCAGGGGGAGGGGAGAGGAGAGCAGGAGGCCCAGGGATGTGGAGACTGCCCCTCCCTTTCCTGCTGCTGTTCTGTGTCCTTTTCCCGTTTGTTTTTTTGTTTTGTTTTGTTTTTTGTATTTTTGAGACAGGGTCTCACTATGCAGTTCAGGCTGGCTTTGAGCTCACTTTGTGACCCAGGGCTGGTCTCCAACTCAACAATGATCCTCCTGCCTCAGCCTCTCAAGTGCTGGGATTACAGGTATGGGACACCACACCTGGCTCAAAACTCCTGCCGTGTGTGTATATGTGTGTGTGTGTGTGTGTGTGTACACTAAAAACTGATTCCAGAGAGTTCATTGCTATATCCCCAGGTCTTTTTTCTTTCTTTCTTTCTTTCTTTCTTTCTTTCTTTCTTTCTTTCTTTCTTTTTTTTTTTTGAGACAGAGTTTCACAAAGTTGCCCAGGTGGCTTCCGCATATTCCCTCTTGCCTGGCAGGGAGGGTAACAACTACCAGGGGTTAGAGGTATATGCCACCACACCTGCCAGATGCCACCTGTTGTACAAGCGCTACTTGGCCCCCCTACTTAAAATTGTATCTGTCCCTCTCTGCCAGTTACAGCAAGATACCGAGCACAGTATCTGTTGTCATAGAATAAACAGAAACATAGAGAAACTGTCTCAAGCAGAACTTTAGTATTATAGACTTATGTCTTGATATTTGAAAGTTTACTTCTATAGCTATTCAGTTAAGCCAAGTTTCAGAGCCATTGTTCCAAATTGGACTTTTCAGGACATAAAAATATCCACTGTACTTAAAAAGAGTTGAATTCTTCTTTTCTATTATAATTCTGTGTATTTTTCTCCCACAAAGATACACCTTTTAAAAAATTATAATAGGTGTCGATTATTTACATTTCTCCTTCAAACATTATTGTTTTCATTCTCTAGAGCTTTGAAATCAGCAAGATCAAAGGAATCAACTAGAAACATGCATTAAAATCTTTCTTTCGGCGTGGACTTTGCTGTTGAAGATGTGGAGATCTGGGGATCTCCACATCTTCGGCGTCTCACGAAGTCGGTCCTGGAAGCCAGGCCTCCTTGAGGGAGGCGGCCAGAGGGAGGTCTCCATTACCCGCCCCCACCTGTGACATTCCTGGGCTCAGAGCACAGTTAGCCAGGTTGTATTTATTTATTAGCTGGCACTGGCTAACAAAGTTGGGGGAAGCCAGGGCAAGCCACTGTGCCTCTAGCTGTCTTGCACATGTCATGAGATTTAATGTGAAAATGCGCAGAAGACTGCCATCAAGTTTGACTACTTGCTCCGGCATTTTACCCTCCGGCATCAGCCAGTTTATTACAAAGTGCTGTATGAACTACCTCCCTGCCCCTTTGTGCCCTAGGTGGCTGTTTCTAAGGCTCTAATGAGGAAATGCTGGATTAAACGCTCTTGGGAAGGGCTGAGATTTTAAGCGTCTCACCCCAGAACTGGATAGGTGAGGTAATGCACGTGTAATCTGTGTAATCTGGATAGGTGAGGTAATGCAGCCATTCCACAAAGTATACGTGTTTGAAAAAAATCATGTCATGTACCATATATATAATTTTTATTTGACAATTTAAAAAATAATTTTAAAAAATGGCGTAAGTGTTCACCACATGAACAAACAATGAAGATCTTTAGGGTGAAATTATTGTAAGAAAATAGTGTCACTGTGGTCACGAAGTTGGGGACTCTCAGACACTGTGGCATTGGGGACTTCTGAAGAGCTGTAACCTCCCGAGTCACCTCCCAGATGTTCCCGGGCACTGGGCTGTGTCCCCTCTGCCACTTCCGGTCCTCACTGTCACCAAAATGCAGGCAAGCTCTAGCCAGCGCGTTGTTTAGTAACCTGCAGGCCCTACTTCCTGCAGGGGACATGTGGATGGCAGACCCCGGCCAGTGCAGGTTAACACCACTGGGAATATGCGATTTGCCCCATCTGTCGTCTGCTCGAGGGGTTCATTTGTAGAGGAACTGCATTTGAAATCCTAGACTTTACTCCCCTGAGGCGCTCATGGTGAGATCATTTACCTCTCCATGGCTGAGCCAGAGCCCACTTTATTGTCTTAACGCCCCTCCATCTCACCCTGTTTCCTGATGACTGACCTTCACTGAGAGAATGGAAGAGACTTTAATAACTGAGGGAACTGGGGACTTGCAGGTAGTCTAATGTCACTAGAGAGATTCTGTAGACTGTTCCATGTTTTCAGAGGAAAAAAAATGCAGTCTAAGAATTAAAAGTACATTGCAAAACCGGGTGTGGTGGCACACACACCTGTAATCCCAGCTCTCAGGAGGCTGAGGCAGGAGGCTCACTGGGAGTTTGAGACCAGCCTGGGCTACAAAGTGAGCTCAAGGCCAGCCTGAACGGCATAGTGAGACCCTGTCTCAAAAAGAAAAAAAAAAAAAAAAAAAAAAAAAAAAAGTAAATGGCAAATTTAGGCTTATGCTAAATTAAAAGAGGAAGTATAGCATATTTCTATTTTGCAAGTCAATGTGCCAGAGTCTTCCGTGTTTGGAATGCAGACTGCCCTGTTGGCAGGGATTTGGAATCAATTTACAGTGCACCATATGATAACACATGGGCTGCATCAGCGGCAGGGGAATGTTTGGGGCTGTAATTCTGTCTGGTTCCCCATTAGTGCGATGCCTTGCTAAAGTCACAGCTGGAGGCATGTCCAAAAAGAACTAGGCTGTATGTGTGTGTGTGTGTGTGTGAGTGAGAGAGAGAGAAAGAGAGAGAGGAGACAGGCAGAGAGAGAGTTTATGAAAGCAACACAAAACCTAGCTCCATAAGTGCTATATTAAAGTCCTCAAAAAAAAAAGTACTTTTATCACATGGGTAAGCCGTGTCTAGTAGAGATAACTGTTTTTCTAATCTGGAAAGATTGCTATATATCCTGGTGCTTCTGGGCTGAGTATGACAGGGGACATACAATAATACCAGGGAAAGAACCCAATCCAGCGACTGCAAGAGGAGAATCAGTGGAAATGCTCATTGTAATAAGACACCAAAGCATGTATACAAGCGTCAAACAACATGAGCTGTAACCTGATAACCCAGAGGCAGGAGGTAAAAGCTGACTCTTGGCATTGGGGAGCCCAGCATTCAGGCAACACGTAAGTGCAAGTGCGGTAAGTGCAGGCATGAAGCTAGCTCGGGTTTGCAGGCTTTATGAAGCCAGGTGTTCAGATGAGAAAGATCAAATGTTCTTCAAAAAGATACAAGTTGCTTGCACATGGAGATCAGTAAAAAGAATAATTTGCATCATGCAGTCCTACTTTCGAATTTCTCTTTTCTTAGGCTCCATCCAGTATTCTATGCCTTGCAAATGCCTTACTGCTTTCACCTTAGTTACAGAGAGACAGCTCTTGTTCTCTCTGCAATCACGTGAATGGTCACGTGATTTAAAATATTTGGACTACAGACATCAAGCCAATCCCATGGTTGATCTGGTGGGCTTTCTGTGTTTTCAAGCTAGGTTTTTAAATCTGTATTAGCATGCATTGGCAGTACCTAGCAATTGCATTATTACATGTGAGCGGTTGGTAGGGTACATTCCGCACTGTCATTCCTTCTCCCTCCTCCCTCTGCCTCCCCTGGACTTGGTGATGGCTTACAGATCACCCAAACTCTACTGAAGAGTCCATCTGGTCAAATGAGCAAGACAAAGCCATAGCTCCAGGTGGGAGAGAATTATAACTTTATCATTTCTTGTTCAAACTTAGAACTCTTAAGAATTTACGTCCCCTGTCATATTCAGCCCAGAAGCACAAGGATGTATAGAAATCTTTCCAGATCTAGAAAAACAGTGATCTCTACTAGACATGGCTTACCTGTGTGGAGCCCGTAGCCAGAGCTACTGCAAAGGCAAGGAGGGACATCCGAGTCCAGGAGACCCAGACCCACCTGGGCAGCAGAGTGGACCTGGCCTCAAGAAATAAAGCCACAGGGCATGGTGGTGCACAACTGTGAACCCAGCACTGTGGGCAGCTGAGGCAGGACGATTACAAATTTGAGTCCAATCTGGGTGATTTAGCAATTTAATGAGAATTTGTCTCAGAATCAAACAAATAAAAAGAGGCTCTGTGTACACATGTGTGAAAGCCCTAAATTCAATCCCTAGTACTGAAAAAAAGGTCAGGGATGGTAGCCACACCTGTAATCCTGGCAGGAGGCCTGCAGTTCAAGACCAGCTGGGACAATTTAGTGATTTAGGGAGACTCAGTCTTAAAATAAAAAATAAAAAGCTGGGGATGTCTCTCAGTGCAAAGGCCCTGGGTCCAATCCTAGTACCACAGAAACAAGCAAACACAAAAGTGAGAAACAAATTTGTGAGATTGTGTATTGATTTATGACACACAGTTCCCTGGCTGCCTCCATGGTCATGTAATGTGAATCAATGCTCTCCAGGACCAGCATTTGTGAACCCCGTCTCTCACACACTTTCTCCATCTCTCCCCTCTTCATCCCTTTTTCTCCTAGGACCACGTGGGCTTGCTCTTCAGAGTGGTAATATCAGCCCACCACGCTTCCAGAGTCCTGTCTTCATGACATCAGCTTCCTCTGACGAATCCAAGCACTGTCCCAGCTGTTTCCTGCTCAGGCCACTTACCCAGTTTCCTGCCTTGGAGAAGCCCATGGGGACCCTCTCCTGGAGAGAAGTCCAGCCACTGACCCCCTTCCCCCAGCAGGTCACCACCTCCCACCTCACAGCCCCTTCCCTGACGGCCCTCTCTAGTCTTCCAGTTGGTGTCCTTCCCAACCAGGCAAAAGTGTCTCCCTTTACAATTGAAACTGTAAAAGCATTGGATAGACAACTGCATAAATGAATGGCTTGCAGCCATGCCCCCTGGAGTCTCCTGGGGTTTGGACTGTGGACTGTGATTGAAAAGCCATGCTGGCCCGGCACTGTCCTTCCAGCAGGGCCATCTCTCCCCGCCTCCTCCTCAGTCCCCACTCTCTGCCTAACCCGTGGTCTCTCCTCTGCCCTCTCCGCTGCTTCTTCCCTGGAAGTCCCTGCTCTGCCCTCCCCTGTGCACACAGCGGTGTCTTCTGTTGTGTTCTGTAGGGAGCGTTTAAAAAGCCCTCCCTGACTGTCCCTGAACCGGGCGGTTCTTGCAGAAGCTGTCACGGTGTCAGGTGCCGTGCTCACGTTAGTGGATGTATTTGGGTTTTTTCCATGTTGGAGAAATTACAGAGAACATTGCCATAAATATCTTGTACAATGTGTTTCACTTAGAATTATTCTCTTGAGTGAGGCCGGGGATGTAGCTCAGTGGCACAGTGCCTGCCTGGCAAGCGTGAGGTCCTGAGTTCAGTTCCCGGTACCCACCCTTCTACATACACATAAAATTATTCTCTTGAAATAAACTTCCGGGAACATTTCTGGGTCCAGGGCAAGGCCATTTCTACAGCCCCTGTTCCACACTCAGGTTGCCTGCGAAAGCAGCTACCTTCTCACGCTCTCTTTGGAACCCTACAGGTGGGTTCTCTAGGCCCTTCTCAACCCTGGGTTTCACAACCATTTGACTCTTTTCTTGCTGTGAGTTTCACCAGGGGGCAGAGCCCAGCCATAGAGCTCGGGGGTATGTGCATAGCCTGTGCGAGGCCTTCAGCGAGGCCCCGACCCCCAAAATAGTCAATAAACAAAATAAAATGCCACTGCAGTTGTTTTATTTGTACTCCTAAGTAAAGCTGATCTGTCCATAAAGACAGGATTGAGATCTTATTTGAAGCATAAAAAAATCATTTCCGAAGGGTGCAGGGGGTGGTTTTTTATCAGGCAGGCTCGGGAGTATTGGCACCGGAGAGACATCCTGGGGGAGAGAGACCCCGCTGCTGTCCACAGTGCTCCACCGCTGCAGTCTGAACAAGTACCTCTTTCCCTGCTGATGGCCGAAGAAGCTTGGGTTTTTCTTTTCTGAAGTGCAGGGATGGAGCCCGGGGCTTTGCAGGGCTGTTACCACAGGCCCGGGGTTTGCTAACTGATCTTGCCGCCCTGGGCTCCAACTCCCAGCTCCTCCAAGCCTGGAGCCCTGCACTCCCCCCAGCCCTAGAGCCCTTTCCCCCACATCGTGTGATTCTCACTCTGCTCTGGGAACACAGATATCTCCAGGCATTGCTGTGAGGGGCCGGGACTCTGCAGGCCACCCTGCAGGTGGCCGGCTCCTCAGGCCCTCAGGGCTGTGCCTCTGTGCTTTGGGAGGCGCCCTGCTGCCTGTCACCATTGCCCCACTGACCCTGCTGTGGAGCCTGATCAGCTTCTTTTCTTCTTTTCTTTTCTTTTCTTTTCTTTTCTTTCTTTTGTTTTCTTTCTTTCTTTCTTTCTTTTTTTAGACAGGGTCTTGCTGTGTAGTAGTGCAGGCTGGCTTTGAGCCCAGAGCTCATTAGGCCCAGACTGACCTCGAACTCACAGAAATCCTCCTGCTTCAGCCTCCTGAGAGCTGGGCTCACAGGCCTGCGCCACCACAACGGGCTGGCCTCCGGTTTCACCCTGTGTTCTGCTTCCTATTCTGCATGTGTCTGCCACCCCCAACAGGGCACAAGGGTTGTGAATCAAACGGAGGTGACCGTCTGTGCATGCAGACCCCCCTTCTGAAGCACCCTGTGAAGGAGGTGTGCCTGGGGGGCGGTGTGAGCACACTTTTCAGGAACCCACCTGTCAGATAACTGAGAGTACACGCTGGTCCTCCACACACACACACACACACACACACACACAGACACAGACACGTGTGTGTGCACACGGACTTCAGTCTGCTGTAGGGAAGCATCGTGGTTATGACCACACACTTAGGGGCTGAACCGCCCGGGTCTGAATCCTGGCTCTGCTTATTTCTGACCACGGGACCCTAACGTGTCTGGACAAGTGTTCGCTCCTATCATTGTTAGTTTTGGAAAAGCGAGGGGATCACGGGAGAATCGATCTTACCCAAGAAGTCAGTTTTTCAGTTGATGGTCAGTGTTATAAGCCCTCTGTGGCCTGGGGGCCTGAGATGTAGCCGTGTGATTTCTGACTGGGGTGCAGCTCTGCTGTCTAGCTCGGGACTGACATGCGCAAGGCCCTGAGTTTGATCCACGGCACTGCCATAACAGACAGACAGACAGACAGACAGACAGACAGACAGAATACACAAAAAGATGTCTAAACAGCAGGCCTGCAATGGAAGCACTTCCACAGCATGGGCACTTCAGTCTCACAGTGGCCTGGCGTTCAAGCAGACTTGGTGAAAGCGTTTCTTTTTCAGTAGAGAATTAAACCCATGGCCTTTCTACTGAGACGCATCCAGAGCCCTTTTCGTTTATGTTTATTTTTCTGAGACAGGATCTCACAGATCCACTAAGCCGTGTAGGCTGGGCTCAAAGTCGTGGCCCTCTCATCTCCACCTCCCAAGCATCGGGATTACAGGCGTGCACGCCACAGCCAGCTGGCAGAGGGGTGTCCGGGGACATCACCTGGGCTCCCCCACTGCCATGCCCACCCCAGCTCTCCAGGTCGGCCCTGGTCCTGGGTCGCTTTATGTTTCTCAAGGTAGGAGACGACAACAGCAGTACAGTATACTGAGAAAGACGGAGCCTTACTGTGTCTCAGAGATGCTTGCACAGGCTCCTTATGCTAACTCATTTTTCTGCCACAACTTAGGAATGGACTGTTGTTACCCCCAGTTTGCCCCTGAGAAACTTGGCACAGAAAGGTTAAGTAACGTGCCAAAGGCTGTGCAGATGGGACGCTAGATTCTACCAACTGTGAGCTTTGCCAAGTGGCCCCAGGTTAGCAGTCTAGGGAAACTGAGGAAAGAAAACAGCCAGTCCCCTCCCTCTTCCATTTATCACCCCTTCACAAGCTCTGGCTCCCTGCTGCTGACCTGGCGGCTTTTTATTCTTTTTATTGGCACTACTTAAGTGTCAAACTTAACCTGCTTGTAATTTGAAAGCTTCAAATTACAGATTCAGAAAGCTGTGAAGTTGCTTTACCTGATGGATTTGAAGCGGTAAAAAAAAAAAATGAATTTTGAAAGTGTTTTCTGCTTTCCAGCTGTCAGGCAGGTCAGAAAATCATTCAAGGTTAGACAGGGAAAAGACCCGAGAGGTCAGACCACTATACGGCTTTATTTTCAAAGTCCCTCGGAGCTGAAGTGCCTGATTCAAGGTTGTGAAGTGTATTTTCCAAAACTGTTCTTAGTCTGTTCACTGTTAGGTTGTACTTGACTGTCAAGATGAGAAAGTCAGATACATGCCGAGGTACTACCATGCGGGATCCTATCTAGTTCTGGGCCTGGGTATACAGCATTGGTTCGGGGAGCTCCAACAACAGTACTGGCTCCTGCACATAATTCATGTAATCACCTAGTCAGAAATTCTCATTTCCACTGCTGCGTGGGTACTGTGTGACACTGTCCCGAAACCGTGAAACAGTCAATAACCAGAAGCTGCTTGTGTAGTACTGACCTCCTTTTAAAAATAACTCATTAGGTTCTCGTGGTATCATAATGTCTTTATTTGGTGTGTCCAATTGCTTTTTTATTTATTTTATTTTTTTGGTGGCAGTGGTGGGGAAGGAACCCAGGACTTCACACATACTAGGCAGGCCCTCTGAGGGAGCTGTACCTCCCAAACCATCTAACTGCAAACATTTCTAATCATCCCTCTTACAACAGTGGTCAGTGTTAGCTTTCTACTCACTCCAGGGTGTTGAGGAGTATTGCCCTGGTGCCCAGAGGTATGTATTTTGAGGCCAGTTGCCTGGGTTTGCATTCTGACTTTGCACTTAAAAATTAAAAATTTTTATTAGTACATATTTGCAGTATATTAATGATCGTATTCATTGTGGAGAGTTGTTATGTGGACATAACACATCTTTTTTGTTGTTGTTGTTACTGGAAATCGAACTCAAGACCTTGCACTTGCCAGGGAAGCACTGTGCACATCTTAACTAGCTTTTTTCAACTTTTCCTCCTTGAAAATTTTGATTCTCCCTCCCTATTGTAAAAGATCTGTCTCCCTGTTCCTGTTATCTGCCTTTTTGTTTTGCTCTTTATTTATTCTCTGTGTTTCTCCTACAAAAGAAAACCATGCAGCATCTGAGCCTGTGTGCCTGACTAGCTTTGTACTTACGAGTTGATGACTTTGGGCAATTGCACCTTCCCATCTGTGCTGAGGTCCTATGTGGAAATCACCTCTTAGGTGATGGTGTTCCTTTGGAGTAGGGCCTTTGAGAGGTGATTAGGTCGTGAGGGTGGAGCCCTCAGCAATGGGATTAGTGTCCTTAGAGGTCCCAGAGAGTTTCCTTGCCCTTCTACTGTGTGACAAATACAATACATAGAAATCACCTGTGAAACAGGAAGTGGGCCTAAATAGGATCTTGGATCTGCCTTGATTTTGGAATTCTCAGTCTCCAGAGTTGTAAGACATAAATTTCTACTGTTTATAAGCCAACAGTTTGGAATAGCAACATGAAGGGACTAAGACACTATGTCTCAGTTTCTCCACTGTGAAACAGGGATAGCAACCTTATCTACACCCTCGGGGGTTTTGGAAGAATGAGATGATTTATATGCAGAGCTCAGCACATCATAAACACTACACGAGGATTTCTAGCATTATTTCTAGAAGCAGCTAAGTTCTAATGCCGTCATTTCAGGTTGTCAAATATGACAGTGGGAAAGCACACATTATTTCTGCTTTTTAGGCTAGGCCTACGGCTTGTTTATAGCTTATGTGAATTTTCAAAAATCGTTTTTCCAAAATCATGTACCAAGATATTGACTTCACTTACAGAACTGGAAATCTTACCAATATTCTAAACTATGTGTTTTCTAAAAAGGAAAGAAAAGAAAAAAGAGAAAAACTACTCCCTGGTCCATCTTTTGAATCTGCAAGTGAAGATTTCAATAATGAGAGGAAACCATTAAATAAGGCAGCTGCTACCTCTGAGGGTTGCACAGGGAACTGTCCCACCGATCTGAATCAGTATGCACAAAAGTCCATGGAGGACAAGATCTGCGTGTCTATAAGGACACAGACTCAAAAGCAAAATGAGATTTTTACATTGCCTGTAACTTGTGGAGGGTAAATGGTGGAGTTTTTAGCAATGTGCATCAATAGTAACTTATTCCCTCCCCTGACTGGTGGTTGAACACAAGGTCATTCCTTTACTGTGATTGATTTAGATCTAAAGTGTCCCCCAAAGCCTCATGTATTTGGAAGATGATGGGATAATGGGGAAAGTCACTGTCAACAGTAGATTCATCCATGGATGAGTTCAGTAGCTAAATGTGCAGTTAAGGGGTGGGGTCTGGTTGGAGGTGGGTCACTAGGGGTGAGACATGGAAAGGAAAAAAAATGTATATATAGTGGTTTTTTTGAGACAGGGTTTCACTATGTGGTTCAGGCTGGCCATGACCTCACTTTGTAGCCCAGGGTGGCCTCAAACTTGGAGCAATTCTCCTGCCTCAGTCTCCTGAGTGCTGGCATTTCAGGTATGCACCACCATGCCCAGCCAACCTTTCCTCTTTCAAATTGTGGATGTTGGGTATTTTATTCCAGCAACAGTAAAGATTTTGGTAATAGGAGTAGGCTCTGATTGTACCTGACCATGTGATTTAGAAGCCTTTGGAAGTTGTTCATGGGAGGAGTTTGGAAAGGTTTGGAGATGCTGGTTAGAGAAGACCTAGAATGTAAGAATGTGAACTGACCTTAATGGGAGATGCTAGTTGGAGCTCAGAAGACCAGAATGCTGATAGAAGTGCTGACAGTAAAGGCCAAACCCAGGAGGTTTCAGTCGAGAACCTGGCAATTGGATTAGAGGCCATGTATGTTACATTCTGATGGAACATTATCTACATTTTGCCCTTGTCCTGAGACTTTGGGAGAGATTGGGATTAAAGGCAGTGGGCTAATCTGGCAGAGAAAGTTCAGGCTGTGGCATGGGTACTATTGTCTTTAGCCAGATCTACAGTGAAGAGCAGGAACAAATTGTGGAACTGAACTTTGGAAAGTTGGCAGTTTTGCCAGAAAAGAACCATACTAAGTTGGAGCAAAGGAAAACATGGTTGCCAAAAAGGTTTGCATTGAAAAGAGGCCATGTGCTTTACATAAGGACAATAGGAAAGATAGCCTGGGGCATCTCAGGAATCAACAAGACCCCACCCTTTGCAGTCTCATGGGTAAAAAATTTTAAAGCTTTCTTTTGGGAAGAAAATTTCAGGGTCCTCTGCTTGAGAAGGATCATCAAAGGGATTGATTACCTTGGATTTGCTTCACAGTTGGTTTTTCAGGTATGCAAAATGCAAGAGTTGTGGGGTTAGGAAGGCTTCCACCCAGATTTTCTAAGAAGGCCTGGGAGGTCAGACAGTGTGACCCTGAGAGGGCAGTGTGTGACAGTGAGGTCAAAAGTGCAGTGGGCCCTCAGAAAGTTAGAGATGCCAGGACTGTGCATCATCTACTGAGGAAAGCAGTAAGTGCAGCCAACCCAAAAGAAAGGCTATGAGGGCTGCAACTAGCCATGCTTCCAAGGCAGGGCCATCCAAACCCTTTGGAGCTCACATCACACCACAATGTGGCCTGGGTGCTGGACACTGAGCTACAGGATTTAATGTTTTCCTTGGTCCCATTCATTTCTCTTTCCCTTTCAAAATGGAAATGTTTACTTTTTGCTATTATATCTTGGAAGTGTTTAACTTTCTTTTTGATTTTCACAGGGGTTTACAGCTAAGAATTCGCCCTAAGTATCAGAGGACACTTTGGACTTGGACTTCCCAGAAATGCTGACTTTGAAACCCGGCATGGTGGCGTATGTCTATAATCCCCAGCATTCAAGAGGCTGAAGCAGGAGGATCACTGCAAGTTCAAGGCCAACCTGTGCTATGTAGTGAACTCAAGGCCATCCTCAACTATGTAGTGAGACTGTTTTTTTAAAAAAAAAGATTTTTGAGACTTTTTTTTTAATTTGAAAGAGAATAAAATAAAAGGGGGCAGTACAGAGCAGATCAGGACAACATAGGCAACACAGTACTTTACATTAAGTCAACTAGACATCAACAGTAGCTAACACCATATCTCTTACTCTGCTATAGTTGAGCATAGTTTCAAATACAATAATATCAAACATATCACAATAGTATAAAGCCATGCATAGAGTGAAAGAATTACAGGGCTTTCTGAACCGAATAACAGAAAATGATCAATG
>PVJX010033719.1:0-19453 GCA_004027295.1 Dolichotis patagonum | reverse complement strand
TATCATTGAAAGGTTAAAAAAAAATAATTGCTGGCAAGGGTGTGAGGAAAATGAACCTTTCTACACTGTTGCTAGAAATGTGGACCAGTGCAAACACTAGGGAAATTATTAGGGAGATTATAAATATAAGAGTAGAAATTCCATTAGACCCAGCTATTCCTGTTCTTCATAAATCTTCTTGAAGGAGTTAAAGGCATCACATTACAGTGATACAGTTTATAGCAGCACAATTCACAGTAGGAAAATCTTGGAAATGGTGTATATTTCTACCCAACAATGAATAGATGAAGAAATGTATTTGTATGCAACGAACTACTACTCTGGCACAAAAAAGATAAGCTGGAGTCATTTGTAGAAATATGGATACACCTTGAGACTATAAGTGAAATACAAAAGATGCACAGGCTTATATGAGAAAACCAAAATATAAATAAAAAGCAAAATAAAATACAGATCCTGAAAAAAAGGAGACTGACATGTTGCATAGGGAAAGAGAACCAAGTGCTGGAATGAGTAGGAATGGAGGAAAAGGAAATGGGATTTTAAAAAGTTATCAGTATGTGTTATGTAGTGTACCAATTCTGCATAAGAAATATGGTCATTATAGGTTATAAACATATATTAAAAAATAAAATTGAATAAATCATAAAAAAATTTAGATAAGTACTTTTGTTGCCATAATTTGTTACTCTTTCAATAAAGTGGTGCATTGATAATATATTTGAAAATGTGTTTAAAGCTCACAAAATCTGTGAAATATCATTCATATTTCCCAGTTAATTCCCATTTCTGCAATGAGTTTTGAAAACAAATATTTCACAAAATTTTAATCAGGCTGGATGTTTAGCTCAGTGGCATAAACGCCTGCCCAGCAAGCGCACGGTAATGAGTTTGATCCCCGGTACCAAAAAAAAAAAAAAAGAAAAATTTTAATCAACATTATATTTTATGGGTGAAATGGAATCTCAGTACTGTTCTAATTTTCATCTTTAAAATGACCAATAATGTCATTTCATGTATTTATTCACTGTTTGTATTTCTTCATCTGAGAAGTGCATATTCATCTGAGATACCCATTTTTGGATTGGATCTTTGAATTTGTGGAAACAAATCTGATTTTTTTCAATTCTTTACATGTTTCAGATATAAGTCCTTCATCTGAGTACTCTGGGTAACTACTGTGAAGATAATAATATGCAATGTATTAACCATTGTTACTCTTGTATTATCTTGTTTTGAACTTTTGTTTTAGTTTTTCTTTAAAATAAAATTTTTAAAAATTACATTTTTAAAGAGGAACATAATAATCAAGTAATATATCTATCTGTTTGTACTTTCTTAGCTACATTGGTGGAGGGGGTAATAAAAAGGCAATTTTCTATCTATTTGTGCCTAGAGCCATGATTCTCTGGGTGAACAGCTTGAGAACTAATTGTTTACATCAACATGCTCTTTAGAGCAAAATTTCTTGGAAAAGATTTATACTACACATATCACATGAATGCATAGCATTTATTTCCTCATGCATTTCTCTTTTTATTCTTAAGCATAATATCATATTTCCTCCTTTATGCCTCTTAAAAATGAGATATTGTAAACATATGTTGCAATTTCTACAAAGTTTGAAGAATGGTATAAAATTAAGTAGTAAGTTTCAAAATTTTTGTTTGTTTTGATTTGATCCACTTTTTAAAATCATATTCACAGTTATGTGAATTTCAATCTGAGCTGCAAAATAGTGATAAAATGCTTCAAAATGTCCAAGTTCAATTTTACATCACTTGAAAAGTTTAAAAATACCTACGTTTTTCTATTTAATGGTCACAAAAATAACCTTATAGAAATTACTGAAATAGAAGATAGTATATAAGATCTCTTAGATTGATTTTTAATACATTCTTTATTAAGTAGATGATTTTGACACATACAACTTGTAAAATTAAAGTTTTGCTAACAAAGAACATGATTTTTCTGATAAATATTCAAGCAACTTTAAGATGTGGTGATTCCAAAATATACTATCTATTAACATTGGTTTTTAGTTTATTCAAAGAAGATAATATAGCCAAATTTTTTATTTTCTTAATCCAGGTATTTTATATTCCTGACTTCAATTCTATTATTATGTGAATATTAGACTAATTATTGAATTGTGTACTAAAAGGGATCTTCTTTAAATCATATGAAACTGTTTGCACAGTTAAAAATGTAAATTCAATAGAAAGGGAAAAATTCTGAAAAATGAAAATCTTTTTTATTTTATGACTAAGAATTAAGATATACTGTTATTTCTTAAATTTATTTTGGTTGCTCCCAATAATTTATGGAAACTTGAAATTAATCAGACTCCAATTGTACCTTCATATAATAGATATCCAAAATTTTTGTCATCAATGTGTAGATTAGCTGAGGCGGTATTTAACGAGTGTTTCATCCATATCATCGTTCCCACACAGTGACAGATCTGCTCAGGTGAGGTTTTGAAAGCTCTGAATTTAATGTATGTGTAACCATTTATCATCATGACATTCTTTAATCATTCATACTGATTATTTTGTTCCCACTGTTATCTCTTTAATTGAAGAAAAGTTCAATTTAATCAGACATTTATGCAAGATATTGCAGTTGGCACATTAGCATTAATATTTTTTTAAAAAGGAGCCCCCCATCATTATCATGTTCATTACAAAAACTTCCAGACGCAAGAATCATCCAGTTTGTTCAATGAAGTATCTGTATGAGGGGAACTGAAAACTTGTTAAAACATGAAACCACTTTAAACAGAAACCATGACAGCAATCAATCTCCTTTCTTCCATTCCTCCATTTCTTCTTTCCTCCCTTTCTTCTGTCCTCCCCCTTCCTTCTCTCCTTCCTTCTTCTTTTCTTCCTTGCATGCTTTCGTAGCCTCAGTCTTCCCACAGAATTATAATTCTTAGTTTTTATCTTTCTGAAGGGTTTCCTAATGACTTTAGAAGATTTGTCTTTTATTTTGATTTTTTATTCATCATCCTTTTATTTTGCTTCTGAGTTAAATCTTTTTATGCCTTTGATAAGCTCTACCAGAGTGAACTATGTCCATTGTAGGTGATGAAACATACAGAGCTCCACTTCAAATGATGGTACTACTGTGAACATCCTCTTTCCCTTCACTGCAACTCAGAATTAAAACTTTGATCCTCATCTTATATTCCAGTCTCAGAAGTAGTAACTACAGCAGAAGCCATCAGAAGACTGTCTTATACTTTCTAGAACTGGTCTTTGAGATACCAGACTCTATCTTCTCCATGAACACTATGATGGATTTTGTTTATACGTGTATTAAACTATGAGACATTCTTTCAAATGAGTTTAAATGCACTTTAGTTTTAGACAATCTACATGACCCTAAAAACATTGCCTCCACTCCAAATAAATCACAGTCAAAATAAATGAAGCATTCATGACATCATTCTCATTTGTCTAAAATTCTGGTGTTATGTGGATGACAAGATGCAGTTAGTTATGACAAGTGGTAGATCCAAGGTGACCACTGAAACCATCAATGTTTTTCCATTTCTCAACCATCCTTAAAGAAATTCATAAGTGAGCCCACATCACCCTCATGGTGGCCCAGGAGAGCAACCGTGTCATCTGGATTCATATTTGAGCCAGTAAAGAACTGGTAGTTTTTCAAATTAGCAAGGATGTGCTTGGTTTGTTCTGCAACTCCTTTCATACAGTTTTGCTCTTTCTGGTCTTTCTTCAATTTGCTGTTGATTAATTTCATATAACCTTTGATGTGCTTCTGATAGGCCTCTTTTCTGAAGCTGGTTTTCTGCAAGTGATGGTTCATGACAATATCAACACCAGTGACTGCTGTGCTTCCAGTGCCTTTGCCCTCTGGGCCTTCCACAGAGATGTTTCCACCAATGAGCGAGCCTTCAGCGTTACTACTGACCATCTTGCCCTCCACCTCCAGGCACAGCCCATCTGTGAGCCTTTAAACTTTATATTGAGAACATCTCATCATAGCTGAGATGAAGTCCCAATAGGTAATTGTGATTGTGGCTAAAGGCAGATAATTCTGTGCTATCTTAGCAGGACCCGAGAGCTCAGAGTAAGTGTGGTACAGCTGGAGAGGTGCCTAAACTTAAACTTGTATTTTCTCCTGTACTCGCCTCCCCATCTGGTCAAATATTTACCTCCTAGAAATTGTTGGATGAATAATCTAACCTGTGTTACTTTGTAATTAGTTCAATGTGTACTTTAGTCCCATTTTTTTAAAAAAACCTGAAGGATAATTTAATATAGATACAAATATACAGACACATACATACTTTAACATACATGCACAAAGTGTGGTCAACATCTATGGTGAATGTTTCAATTTAAAAGAAATACAGTAGAAGACACACTCATTAATTCTTGTTTTGAACACACAGCATTGTTATTACCACTATCTGAAGGTTTTGCAATTCCTCTTTTGTGGACATCTTTAGTTACACTGTCATAGTTCTCCTGATGTCCTGAATCAATTCAAAACACTTACTTTGTCATGGCTTTTGTATTTTGGGAAGATCCAGAAATCTCACTGAAACAAATCTCATAACCAAAGTGAAAGAAGCCACACTTCAATATTACTATGAGCCTCCCTTTCCAACGGATTCATCCAGGAGTAGCATTCACTGTGTGTGTGTATGACTGCAACTCAAAAAGACTCACAATGTGTCATTTACTAAATTTATTTGTTTGTTTGTTTTATCTTTTGAGAAAAGGTCTTGCTCTGAAATTCATACTGGCTTTTAATTCACTATGTAACACAAGCTAACCCCAAACTCATGGTGATACTTCCAACTCAGCCTCCTGAGTGCTGGGTGTACACACATGCACCACTACATTGACTTTCTTTACTGTATTAAAAGAATAATACACACACACACACAGATATGAATGTTTTGCACTTTCAAATGAAATTTGTGATTATATATATCTACCATTATGAGACATCTAAATAAAGCTATTCACAATGAAGGAATTACAAAGGGATTAGATGTACTTACTTTACTGATCTTTTGTAAAAATCAGCTTTACAGGATCATTTTAGAAAAGTTAATCTCATACCAGTTTTGGAAGCTTTTGGAAGGTTTTATTTTTTCCTAGTACAAGAAGTTCTTAATCTTAGAATAACTGAATGACATGTTATTATTAAACAGCATGGTTCTTACCAAAAGACAAATGACTCAGTTTATATTTAAAATGTTGTCTAACTATTCCAGATAAAATAGAGAAGTTGTCAGTATTTCTTGGAGTCATTTTTTCACCAAGTAATTTGTGTTTTCTTTACCCAATGCTAGACACATGATTTAGTATCATACCTACATAACTGATAATGACTTAGTATGTGTAAAAATATTGTTGTTCTATATTAGCCAAATGTATACAAAATGAGTTTCAATCAAAAGTCACAAAATAAATTAAAAGAGGTACATCAGTTGACAGTCTATGTCCTTAGTCCCTTGAAACTGCTATTTCCTAATGGTAACAGCCAATTTACCTTTTATGATCTTGATTTTCTTGAATGAAAGTAGAATGATTTTATAATATTGACCTCTACCTCCATCTTAAAATGCTCCTTTCTACTGCTGCTCTTGATAACTCTCATCTTTAGTGCTATTTTACTTCTCCAATAGCTTTCATTCAGTCTACTTGATATTCATCCAACTTCACCTCTTGGTGCTTTAAATAATGAGATTTTGGCAGTGTCTTCAATATCTGGATAATACTAGAAATATCTGAAAAAATGTTTGGAGTTACATTTTTAGTTTCCTGCATTGTTGATATATATTTGGTAGATTTCTGTCAAGTTTGTGTAAGTTTTCTGGAGTTTCCATAACATAGTACAATAGACTGGATGTTTACATTTTCCAACATTCTGGAATGTTAGCAGTTTCTGATGAGGTGTCAGCAGGGTTAGTTTCCTCTGAGACACAGCCAAGATTCTCCCAGCATTAAAGATGGTCATCTCTTCCCCTTTCCTTTCATATCATCTCCTTTCAGTTTGTGTGTGTTTTCAAATTTCCCTTTTCAAAAAAAAAAAAAAGCCTAATAGTGATTGATGTCCATCCCAAAGACTTTTTAACTTCATGTAAAATCTTGTCTCCAAGTAAGTTTATTTGCTGAGGGACTGAAAGTTACAATAAACATACACATTTAGTGGGGCAAGTGACAGTTCAACCCATAATGCAGTTAAGATAATGTCATAGTTTGTGTCTAGATGTTCCCCCAAAGTCTCATGTGGTGATAGTTAGGCCTTTTTAGGGTGGCTGGATCTAGAGCCTGAAATGCAGTGATTAAATGTGAATGATTGGTAAGTAAGCTCGTTGATTGTTTTGGTATTGTTCTGGGTAGGATTAAGGGTGCCCACCCTGGGCATGAGTGCCACCTCTCATTTAAGGACAGGTAGCCTGGATAAAAATGTAGGGACAGAAAGAAGGCTAGTGTGGTAACTTGTCTCTTGTCACTTGCTGTCTCCTGATTGCCATGAGATATTTCTCCTCCAAGATGTCTTTCTGTTATGCACTCTGCTTTGGAGCCGCCCCAAAGGTGTGAGCCAAAGTAAACCTTTTCTCCTTTAACTTTGGGTGTTGAGTATTTTATACCAGCAATGAGAAAAGTAACTAAGACAGATGAATGTTTCAAATTTGGGTTGGGCCAGGGATTTAGCTCAGTGGTATAAGAGCCTGTCTGGCAAGTGCAAGATTATGAGTTTGATCCCTGGAACCTAAAAAAAGTTAGATTACACTTAGTAGACAAGTCTGGGAAATACTTTACAACTATGTGTTCTGCATTTTCTGTATTAATTTTGTGTTCTGCTTTAATTCATATAAACCTGCACTATTCTACTTATGCACATTCATCTACCACACACCACTTCTATAGGTGTTCTTGGCACATGAAACAAGGTGGGGAAGGAGGGAAGGACAGGATAGAATTAACACAGCTCCAGTTGCAGGCAATAGTGTACAAATTATTAGACAAGCTGGAAACTTATTGACTAATATGTTTTTGCCTTTCATACCATTCTTTCCCACTAATATTAAGATAGCAAGGACAAAAAGAATCCATGTGGATATCAGTCATTAGGACAAATTTTAAAAATCTATGTTTAAACCTTGCTGTGTTGAGGCTATTCAAAATAAACTTTCATAATTAATTTTTATCTAATTTTATTTTAACTACCCTTCTAGACTTTGGGCAAATGACCAAAAAGGAAGCACTTTTGTGAGCAGTTGTTTCTCTTGCACATGAACAGTTCGCAGTTCCATTTTGCTTTGATTATTTTTTGTGAACTATATTAAAATTTACTCCACAAAATAATATTAAAGGATGTAAAAGAAGATGAATTTCACTCCTTTTACAACTGTCATCCATTGAGACAGAGACAGGGATGACTGCTATTCTTTATTTAATTCTTACAGTAATAACTTAGTGTAGAAATATTTTTCAGTGTGTCATAGCTTTTTAAAAATGATGCCTGTTGATGCTTTATAAAGAAAACCACAAACACACCACCAAAAGAGTTTGAGAATTAATAATCAAATTTAGTAATGTGGCTGGATACAAAGTAAATACTCAAAAATCAATAGCATTCCTGTACACAAACAAAAACTCACTGAAACAGAAATTAGGTAAACAATACATTTGTCAGTAGCATCCAAAAAAATTGAAATGCTTAGGAATCAAACTAACAAAGGAAATAAAAGATCTATACATTTAAAATTACAGCAATTGGAAAAATGAGATCAAAGGGGATATCAGAAAATGGAAAGATATCGCTTTTACATGGATATGAAGAATCAACATTGTGAAAATGGTCATACTGCCAAAGCTGTTATACAGATTTAATGCAATTCCAATCAAAATACCATTATCATACTCACAGATCTAGACAAAATATTCCTAAAATTCATTTGAAAACAAAGGAGACCTAGAATAGCAAATACAATTCTGAGCAACAAAAGAAAGTCAGGAGGCTTTGTAATTCCTAACTTGAATTTATACTATAGAGCTGCTGTGATAAAATCAGCATAGTATTGGCAAAAAACTCCAAAAAACAAAACAAAAAACCACAAACAAAAGAACAAAACAAGAAACAAACAAACAAAAGCAAACCTGAGGATCAATGGAACAGATTAGAAGATGTAGACACAACTACAAACACATGCAGTGACCTTATCTTTGACACAGGGTCTTTGACACAGGGTCTTCTTTCAGGTTTACTGAAAGAAAGATAGCCTCTTTAAAAAATGGTGCTGGAAAAAAAGACTTTCCACATGCCAAAGACTAAAATTTGACCTATGTCTACTATCATGCATTAAACTAAACTCAAAGTGGATCAAAGATCTAAATATTGAAACACAAACACTAAATATAATGGAAGAGACAGTAGGGGGAAATCTTGAAGGCATAGGGGTAGGCAGAGAATTCATGAACAAAAACTGAACCAAACAGGAAAGCTTCAAAGAACAAACAACTAGGATCTCATGTTATAAAACTGTTTTGCATGTCAAAAGAATTCACCAACAAAGTAAAAAGAAAACCTATGAATTGGAAGAAAAAAATCTTCAACTGTCTCTCACACAAAGGCTTTCCATCTAGACAATATAAAGAATTTTAAAAAATCATGTTACCCAATTTCAAAGACCCAATCCAAAAATTATCATCTGAAATAAGTGCACAATTCTCAGATGAAGAAATTGAAATGGAAAATAAATATATGAAAAAAAAAAGTTCAACATCACTGAGATTCCATCTCACTTCAGAAAGAATAACTATCATCAAGAAGTCAACCAATAACAACTGCTGGAGAGGCTGTGGGGAAAAAAAAGCCCTTATCAATTCCTGGTGGATGTGTAGACTGTTGCAACCACTGTGGAAATCAATGTGGAATTTCATCAAAAACCTAGGACAAGACCCAGCTATTGTTCTTTGGGTTCTTTTCATAGAAGAATTAAAAACATCACACCACAGTAATGTATGCGCACCCATTTATAGCAGCACAATTTGTAATAGCTAAGTCTTTGAAACAAAACAACTGCTGATCAACTGAGGAATGGATAAGAACCTGTGATATTTTTTATGTAATGGAGTACTAGTCTGCTATAAAGAATGATAAGCTTGAGGTTTTTTTATAGGTAGGTAAACTAGAGACCATACTCATAAGTAAATAAATCAAACTAACAATTGTAAATATCATATTTTCTTCATAGTGTAAGAAACTGAAATAGTAAATAAGATAAAAAATGTACATTAGATATTGTGAAAGAGAAAGGAACTGCTCAATAGGAAAGAACAACTGGAATGAGTAAAAGGAGAAAAAAGGATGAAGAAAAATAATATATAAAAATATAGCTAAGATAAGCTACACTACTGATTTTTTTAGTTCATTTTAAAAATGGTTTGTGTTTGTGTTGTTTGATCAGTTGTGTATGTTTACATCTTGTAATCTGGAAAACTATTTTGAAGATAATAATACAGAATAGATTAGCTATTGTTAATTTCCCGTTACTTCGTTTTGAAATTCTATATTATTGGATTTTTTTCTCTTTAAAATTTAAAAATGCAAGTAACTTCCCTCAAATAAACAGAGTTCTGTGGTCTGAAAATGCAAAGTTTAGACAACTCCAAAGGCCACAATTTCCCTCATGGAATTGTTTTCAACCTTGGCTTAGAAGGCAGCTTTATCAGTAAAAATCTCTAGTCCATCAGATCATCATATTCACTAAGACACAGCCTTAATGGATATTTCTAATCTTTTTTAAGGAGAAAAGCAATATGAGATTCAGATGATTTAGGAGCCTTTCCAAATACAACCTATCAATATATGTCAAGAATTAGCTAAATAACTGGTCTTATAGAATCACAACACCATCTATTATTTTAATCTTTGCTTTCCATTTTTTAAAAAAATTATTTAAAGTGAAAACAAAACAAAAGAAAGCAGAATAAAGGGTAGTAACAATACAGAATTCCAAGGAAAAAAAGAAAAGAACAAAAAAATCCCACTAAAAAATCATTACTTGATAAATTACATACTGACATCTTAGAAATAGTTGTTCAAATTACAAAATTAAAACATGCAAAGTAGACATTCAAACAGTGAGACTGTTAACAGTTCTGCTCCATGATCTGACAGAAACAGTAATATGGTCATTCATTTTACAAACTTAAACATACATGCAATTATATCAAAAGAGTAAAATTAAACACAAGAAAACAGAACAAAGTGGATCACAAGAAAGCAATGTAAGAGAAATAAATTTCAAAGCTAGACAACTGGAGATATTCACTCTCTATCATATTGACTCTTGTTTTCTTCCAAGTAGTTGTGCATATCATCACATATAGGGAATTCACATGAAACAACATAGTATGCAACTGATCTGAATAGGACGAGGAAGGCATTTCAGGTCTTCAAGACCAGACAATTGGGAAGTCAAGAATGGCTGTCATAGTGTCTCTCATTCTCTTCAAAACAGCTGTCCATACCTTCATGTGTGTTGAACTTAAGCAAAACAAAGCAAGCTAAAATCACTTTGAACAAAGAATGATGGTATTGCTGGATTTCACATCATGACATTATGGAATCAGCACTGGGTACTGTAGTGTCTCTTTTTCTTCAAAATAGTTGTTCATTTCAACATGCATTTGGTTCTTACAGTTGGTTCTTGTAAGCTGTTTATAAGCTCTACACATGCATGAGTCTCTACATGTATACCTATCCTTTCTGTATTAGAGGGAAAAACAAAACAAAGCAAGACAAAATAAAACAATTCCTAGAAAAGCATGAAGCAAAAAAGTCATATAAAACCACAATAAAAAGTGATCTACAATGCTTACCATGATGTCTCAGCAGTATGTAACAACATTAATAAAAACAAAGCATTGGAGACATTATAAGACTTCAAAAGCAGGTAATAATCAAACCAGAGTGGGTATCCTAGTGAATCTTGTCATCTTCAGTGTAGTTACCTATACTCTTAGACTTGATGCTATCAATCATAATGAATTTGGATAAAATCAGTCAATACAAAACAGCAATCTAACAAAGCAGATTCAAATAATATCAGTCATAATAAGACAGTATAAGTTTACAGGGCTTCAGATTAAGTTGATAGGAAATTAAGGATGATTACCATAATATGGCCTCTTATTTTTGGGAAGCTGACCATGTCCTCAAACCTAGTGTAAGTAGACAACCTGGAACAGCATGTAATCCATCTAAGCAGAGTAGTGAGTGTAATGTAGATTTTAAATCTTTTTACCCTATTAACAATATCCTCTGCCTTCCTTTTTTAGGCAATTCTTCCCTTTTCACTCCCCTAGGGTACACTGCTTATTTTGAGTCCCACTGCCTCCCTATACAGAGCATCTCAATGGACCTTATCTGATCTCCTGATCTACTCTCCCTGTGTTTCTCTTTGTTAGTATATTGAGGTCATCTATATTTGAGATTACAACCAATCTTCTCTACCTCATTTCTACTGTGCTATTTTTCTGCCTTTGCTTGTCTATTTTTCTGTTCAACTCCACTGTCTGCCCCATTCATTGAGGCCTCTCTGCCACTGTACCTGAAATGCTCATGTTCTTTTTCTCTCTCTCTCTCTAGAATGTCCTTCAGTATTTTATGTAGGGTTGGATTGGTGTTCACAAATTCTCTCAGTTCCTCTTTGTCATGGAAGCATCTTGCTTCTCCATTAATTTCTAGAGAGAGTTTTGCAGGATACATCAATCTGGCCTGGAGGTTGTTCTCCTTCAGGGCTTGAATTACTTCACTTCAAGCTCTTCTTGACCTGATGGTCTGTGTGGAGAAGTCTGCCATGATTTTGATGGGTTTTCCTTTATAGGTGATCTGTTTCTTTTCTCTGATGGCTTTTAATATTCTGTTCTTGTATTGAATTTCTGCGATATTGATTATTATGTGTCTGGGTGTAGGTCTGTTTTGGTTGTAGGTGGCTGGAGTTCTGTATGCTTCATACATCTGCATATCATTTCCTTTTTCTATGTTTGGTAAATTTTCTTTAATAATTTCTTTGAATAGCCTTTGCAAATCCTTTGTTTTGACTCCTGCTTCTTCATTCACATGCTTTATTCTTAAGTTATAGATCCTCTTGTCATCCTCTAGCCTTCCAATTGTTACTGCCTGCTCCCTTGTTAGTTTTAAGAGATCTTCCCTTTCATGATCACACATTGCAAGCCTGTCTTCAAGTTTTGATAGTCTATCTTTAGTTTCTTTCAAGCAGTTTTGCCAACTTTCCTATGGAGTTTTTAGTTTCCTGGTAATCTCTATGAATGTGCTTTATGACTTCTAGGTTTTCTTTATATTCTTCATTGAATGTTTCTCTCCTTTTACGTTCCTCCATTCTTCTGTCCATGTCTTCTTAAGAGGTGCTTAGCTTTTCTTTTATTATTCTACTTATCTCTTGTTTAACTTGAATTAATATTTCAGTTTTGATCTCATTTACGAGGTCCTGAAGATATCTCTTTATGTCTGCTAATGCTGTGTTTGATGTTGCATGTTTGCTGCCCTCAATCTCTTTTGTATTTACCTCTCCTGGATCAATGTTCTCAGTGTTGGGTGCTGGGGTTTTTTTCTTATTTATCCCTCTCATCATGTTTTTGGTTCCTTCCATACAAGTGTATAGTGTAATTCCCAGCCCCTTTTCTTGTTGGTTAGGGTTCTTCTGGAGCACATAGGCTATGGGTTTCTGCCCTCTGCAGTCTGCTATCAAAGACTATAGTGCAAGCAAGGGCAGTTTATGCTGGCTCCTCCCCTCCAGGCCAGTCAACCTTTGCAGGCCTTCACTGCCTCAGCAAGCACCACACTTAAGGAATTGGTTTGGGACGACCCACTGGGTCCTGGCCAGGGACGCAGCCCAGTCCAAGCGGATCCCACTCATCTGCTCCATGAGGGGAGCAACCAACTGAAGTCACTTCTTACAGATTTAGGACTGTCCTGCCCAACTCCAACAGGTCATTCAGTTAGTTGCCCCTTTACCGTGGGAGGGTCTTATTCCCATCACTCACTGTGGGTTGATGCCGGTCCCTGAGAACTGGGTTCCCTGACCTCCGACTTCAGCGTAGCTGCAGTGTGAATTCATGGTGCCTCTGGGTGGGTTGCGTTCAGGGCTGGTTCTGAGTGAATTGCATGCAGGGCGGTTCAGCTCCACACGTGGGGCCACTCAAGCCAGTCACATTGGCACAGGTTCGGTTGCTCAGGTTGATCTCAGGCATGAATTCAGTTGGCTCAGTGAGATTGCGGTGCTTGCCGATCTTAGCCTCTATAATCATAGCCCTGGGACCTCATATTCAAGCAGTTACTTTCACTTCACTTTCTTCCTGGGTTGAGAGAATCCATATCCCTCTGTTTGGGTCTCTCCAGATGCTATTCTGGCATCTGAGCTGTTTCTCCCAGAGAAGCTCCACATACTGCTACCTACCTGTCCACCATCTTTTCACCTCTCTGCTTTCCAGAGAGGTAAAATATGTTTTAATTTTCTTTCAAAAATTTTTCAGAAAATAACTTGAAATTTTTTGTTTTTGGTTTAGAAATAAGCATTGTTTTAATTAATTTACTGGAGAAAACTATCTTCATGAATCTTTTTGCTAAAGTAAATTTGTTTCACATAATTATATAAAACCATTGCTTATCTTGTTTAATTTACTATACTGGTAGTTTATAAAGCTCCTTAGTTTTATAGTAGTTGGAGACAAAATACTTTAATGTTACAAGTACATAAAGATACAGAATACATGTAGAAGATGTGAAGAAGAAAAACGAGAATTGTGATATAGGAAACAATTCTGTTTTTCAATTTGGTTTAAATATTTTGTTTCACCACTAAATGAATGGTTTATTTATTATACAAAGTAAGTAACTTTAGTACCCATTGATCTTCATTCTTATGCTGTATATAAAATAAATTCTAAGTTTTTCAAACTTAGAAAAGCTTGAAAGAGGCCTGTTTTGTATCTAAGAATCAGTGGTGCCAAGCAATTTAAATATAATTACAATATAATAATCAGATAATCCGATGTGGTTGTTGATTTAAATGTAAGTATTTATTTTTCTCAGTGACACTCAAGATTCACTTAGATCAGTTTCACTTTTTCCTTTTAAGTGAAAGTTGGAAATACTGAATCTTCACTGAGGTACTAATAAAGAAAAATTGATAATTGATTCCAATGGATTCAGATGCTCTTTCAAATATTGATAAGACTAATCTCTTATTTCTTTCATATTTTATTCTTCTAGACATTGAGTAAATAATTAAATGAAAGTCACTATTGCAACTGGCTGTTATTTTCTTTCTTGCACTTATTAAATGCCTAAATTGCCTTTCTATATTCATCTTGTGTGGAATATTGTATTAAGAAACCTTGGAATATATTTGCAATATAATTGTTGCTAAATTTTTATTAAGTTCAACCTTACTTTGAAGAAGAAAAGACATATGCAAGCTGTAAGTGTTAAAACATGCTAGAAGAAAGTGAAGAAGACAATATCATTTAAAATATCCTTTCAGATGAGTTGTGGGATATGTTTTAATGTGGAACAGAGTCCACATAATCATTTGGATTAACGGTTTCTTCAGTAGGTGATATAACTAACACTTCAGAGATTGACTAGTCAGATCACCAGTATCTGGCCTTTAACAGAACCAAAGAAATTTGCCAAAGATTATACTTTTGGCTATCTTCAGATAGTGGATATTTAAAAATGCTTTTAACTAATATAGGCCACATTTAATTAAAATTGTGTGTTATTTTCTACATGCCATGGTAATGCTCTGTATTGAAATACCTATCATTGCAAAATAAAAATGAGTCTTTTTTCCTTATGAATCCTGAGAATGAAACTGGATAGACAGGAGGATAAAGAGAAAATGCTTGTTGGAAAAACAAGAAGAGAAAAAAGCCTGGCTGAGATGAGTCCTGGAAAGTTAGGTGCCAAAGCATTTTCTTTCTCTTAATCTTATATGGATAAGCAGAGCAAGTAACTTGTTTAGTCATAGGGAGATCACCTATTAAAAGTGGCTCCGTGAGTTTGGAATAACTAACGAGAATGTTACAGTTTGTGTTGATAAGGCTCCCCTGAGCCTCACTGAATCATGGAGGTGGCTGAGTCTAGCAATTGTGATTGGTTCATTGTCCAGTGCTGGGATTGATGGTATGAATGCTACGCTTCCCAGGGGTGAAACCAGCATGCACTATGGGGAGGGGAAGGAGGCTTGCTTTTCCCTTTGTTTCACCCTTTCACTCTTGTTGCTTGTTGCCACCATGAACAGCTGCCCCTCAACCATGCAACCCTGCCTTGGAGCCAGCTGAGTATGGACTGAAACCTCCAAAACAGTAAGGTAAACAAACCTTTCCTTTCTTCAATTTGGGTGTCAGGTATTTTGTCTCAACAACAAGCAAAAGTAACCAAGACAGTTAGGCTTCATAACGTAGAGTTTAAAGAAAGTCTGTAACTTAGCTGAGTTTTAAAAAAAGAAGCATGTTACTTTGTAGTATTCCTAAATTCATGAAAATCTAGCCAGGAGGCAGGGAGTTGTTAACCACCTTAGCATGTTCTACCCAAGTAGTTACCTCCCTGAGAGTTAGGGTTCTTATTTTAACTATCCCTTTCCTGTGTTAGATTTTGCATTTGTAGGCTTAAACTGTAAGTGTTGCATTAGTTCTTAACTCTGATGGATTTGTATTTTCTTTGTAACCAGTCAAAGCTATAGTAGGCTGCTGCTTATAAACTACCCAGCCAAACTACCTTATACAGTATCATAAGTCTTCTGACAATTAGCTTTTAAAAAATGGTTACTACTTTCCTCTTCTAGAAATGTCTTTTCATAACAATTTCTTTTCCATACTTCACCAGAACATTTCCTTGTGATAGTTAAGAGCCTCAAAACCTTTCCACAAGCCTCTACATTTTAGAAAAGTATGGAGAATTATTTTCCTTTCTAAAAATTTACAAACTTCCTTGGAGTGGCTTGATACATGTGCATGATCTTACATTTCTGCCCTATGGTCTTGATATACAAAGTGCTAACTGAAACCTTGATACTGAACATCTAACTTATGTATCCAGCTACTTATTTGAATTACCTACCAGGAAGCCTTGTAGCCTTCAAAAATCTATCTTTCCCCTCTTCACATATATAGCCCCTCTCTGTCAAATTTTCTCCACATTTCTTTCTGTTTCTTCTCTTACCAACTTTACATTGTTGAAAACAGAAAATAGAAAAGCTCTCTCATTCTCTCTCTTTCACCTCTCCACACCCCAATGCATATTGGAATGATCTCCAAAACTACTAAAGATAGCCTGTAAAACACACATTGTTTTCATCATTCACTCTTTCAGCCAATACTGTGAATATCATGTATCAGGCACTGGACTTGCTACCAAACTATACAACTGTTGATATATAATGCCCAGCCTGTTAGATGTCCTATGTGCTGTGTTACTGTGAATTTCAAAGGGCAGAGGAGTTTAAAAGTAGGAAAGATTCATTGAGATCCAGGTCTTGAGAGACAAGAGGGATCCTGCAAATAGGTTGTCAATGAGGCCCCTTGTCAAGCGAAATTTATATAGTAAGGTCACAATGTGTATACAACAGGGTCAACCTATAAACAGTCTATCAGATTACCAGAGCAGCTGCTTAGCTAATGTTGATTCAGTTGGGAAGTGGATCTCACACAGCAAGTAAACATGGAAAGAACAAAGTTATTTTTAGGAAGGAGTGGTTCTGGATAGCTTGGTCCCCTAAGGTGACTGACGCCTATGTGGACTTCCTGGACCAAGTGGTGCCATCTATTCTATAATTCCAAGTTATTGCATAGCCCTTATGGAGACATTGGTCTGGTCATTACATCTGTATCTTCAGGCCTGGTCTTTTGATGCACCTCAAATTCTGACATCTTTATTTTTTCCAATGACTTTCTTCAGAGCCTAGTTCCTCTCTGTAGATTAACTTTTATTTAGCTTAGCTGCCTATAATACTATGAATGCAGCAAAGAGGATCCCTACTTTTATGGACTATGCATTATAAGGAGAGAAGCAAAAAATAAAGATAACAAAACAATCTCTGCATATAGTTCCATGCAAGATATAAATTGTATATAATAATAAATAATAATATAACTGAATATATTTGACTATATGACTAGCAAAGAATCTTGAATTGAGAACAGAATGATTAAGATCTACTATGAAGAATGACCTGAAAAGGAATGAACTGGTTTCATTACTACATACTTCAGCTGGTTTACATGCCATGTTGTGATCCATGTGATCGTGTGTGAATTGGGCTCTGCTAATCATCTATATAATAAATCTGTCAGTTATTATGTATAACATTACAATACAACTGCAAAACAGAAGGATGCCAGGCAAATGAAATATTTGTATTAGAATTACACTGAATAGAATTTTAAATAAACTAAAAATAAAACAGGAAAATATCTGATACTGGTTAATCCAACAAAAGCTCAGAGGAGTCTCCACAAGTTTAAAAAAGGTCCCTGGATATTTAACATTTTAAAAAGAGATTGAAATACAGGTATTAAACCTATAAATAGCTCAATATGCTTGCATCACAGAAGGTGGTTTGGCTGGTTGTGAGGAAGGACAGGAGACTGGTAGAAGAACATGAATATGTGTGGTTAGAAAGTAACAATATAGAGACTTGAATTTGCTTTAAAGAATAAGTATACCAATAATATTTGTATATCAAATATCATAGAAATTATACATATGCAAATGTATATGTAGCATAAGTCTGGATAACTTCCAATTAAATAACATCATGTCTTACTCTATTTTTTAACAGAAATATGTTGTTTTTTAAAGAAATATATTGTTTGCAAACAGTTTCAATTAGTTTAACATTAAAGTGGTTTGACATGATAGGGCTTTAAAAATCATATGTTACTTATTATTTAGTAAACAGATAGTGTTTCTGATTAAATTATGATTTTGGTTTTCTATAGCTTTAAATTTCCTCCCACATCTTTTATGCAACAGCAATGTCGTTATTGTGAAGCAGTGTTGCATTTTTGAAACTATAATTTGACACTTGGATTCATTGACCTCACTAAAAAAAATGCTATGATAGTGGCAGAAAAAGTAGATACAGTGAATCGTTATACATCTGGAACTCCAAAAGAGCAGATGTTGACTAGTTTAGTGGAAATGTTAATGTTAAATAGCACCAAATGTATTCACCACAGGTAGATTGCTGTGTACGCTCTATGAAGTGGATTCATATTCAGACAAGTTGGAAGTGAGCCATCTTACAAATATTGAGAAAATTAAGAAAACATTAACGTCCTTTGTGTAACTCCCAAATATGTCAAACTATTCAATTTACCTCATAAATTTCAAGGTAAGATGTACAAAAATAATGAGAGGCTTAAACATAGTTTACAAGTGTTATATTCAGAGGTTAAACATTGGCTCTTATTTTTTCATTTTTCACAATTTGTCAATTTCTGAATAACTACGCTCAATAGTAGGACTTATAAAATGATACAAAGTAACACAACAGGATATCCTGGGTCTTTATAAAAATGTGCATCTACAGAATTCTCTGAAAATTTCTGAGCAATTATCGCAGTTGTGAAATAAATGAGACATAATTGTTACAGTCAACATTACTGTATTTAAATAATTCCTTTTATCATTTAAGGCTTACAAACAAATTAAGGCCAATTTCACTTTCCGGGTAAAAGTTGCAACCAATTCAGCTACTGTGGTACCATAGGAATCTTTGTGCTTATATATTTTAGGACTTTGAGTTTGGTAAGATATGTAAAAAGAAGATTGCACAAGTGTACTAACATACAAAACTTTAAAGTATCTATTCAAACAGTATGCAAACAATTCTAAGCAATGCTAGGGAAGTCTTGTAAATAAAATATTGAAGTAATTATCAGAATGACTGTTTTATCTAAAGTTATTAACATGATTGATTCATGGAAAAAACAGATATACCTAGAAAACAACATTTCTCCAAGTCCACCCACATAAAATTATCTTTCATATTAATTAAAATTTAGTAGGACTTGAGTGCTACTGGATGATTGAAAATAATGCAAAGACAAACCTAGTATGTTTCTCAGAACCACAGTTTGATAAATTCAAGACAAGGAACAGAGACTTTCAGAGTTGAACTTTTATCATACATTGTTCATTTTGAGACAGTTATTAAATTCCCAATTGTCAGGTAGAGAATTAAGAATGTTACTTACCTGAGATAAAAAAGACTATGTATAGGGTTTTACCTAATTAGAATAACTATAGATTGAAATACAGAAATAAGAAAATTTTTAGAAATAAAAGCATAATGGGGAAATGATACTTTTATAGACACTTGGTATTAGGAACAAAATAAAGGAGAGGTTCTGAGACAAAGGTA